>JAJLRJ010000001.1:47389671-47459671 GCA_024195265.1 Dendrophyllia cribrosa | reverse complement strand
CTCGTCACTGCCACAAGTGTAACGAAACGACCACTTCCAACAGTAGCTCTGAAGTGTCATTAGGATATGAAATAAACATGTGATTAGTTACAATGGGTAATAGCTGATGTTAGCTAACATTTTTATTTTATTACAATTTGTTTGCGATGGTAAACCAAGAAATGAGGGAAAGAACTTACATCAAAACCAGCATCGTACGTACATCGTACAGCACTCCACCAGCTGCAGTGTATACAGCTCGTTTCAATAAACGTTGTCTGAAGAATTGTGCATTGGTACATTTCAAGACCGCAAGGCATTGGGAGTTCACATGCAATATATATTTCAAAATCCTCTTTACAGGAGTAAAGAATAGAATTCGTGTTTTACAAAAAAACTTAATATTTAATTTGGGACAGTTAATTTTATGTTGTGACCCAGAAACGTCGACATACCCATGACATAGCTCCTGTAAGATGGTGCTCGTGACGGTAGTTGGCCTGTTTTTGCCTTAAAACGTGCTCCTATAGCCTTACCTTAGTTTCCTACGCAGCCGTTATGTGTGTTGTGACGCAACGCTCCTCCCCACTACTGGGGATGAGTGTTGCGTGACGACACGCATAACGGCTGCGTAGGGGACTAGCCTCACCCTTGTCCTTCGCCCTTTGGCACCACAAATTTAGCCTAACTGAGCAGATGAATACTGGACAAGCGGCTTGTCCAGTATTCATCTGCTCAGTTATTAAGGTGAACATGCTGTGTAAGAACACGTGACCATCATTCTCCATAGAAAAGCGCCCCAACTGAATATTCACCGTCTGATTCTCATCTCCGAGATGGACTGGGTCCCAGTTGAGTTCAAGAGGCCGTTGTTCAATCCAAGTGTCTGTGGCCACTCGAACAACGCGGGGCTTAATCCTAATCATACTAACTGCAAATAAAAGCGAGTTGAATCAACGTGTGATCAGAATAGAGTAAGTCTTCACAAGCCTAATGGCTCACAACTGCCGGAGCTTAACCGGTTTCTGTAGCATGAAGCGACTGAGAGTTTTACAACTTCCCCCCTGGGATGGGATGGTCCATCGGATGGATGGGATGGTCCATCGCAATGTTATCCCCCAGCATTATGTCGCCGGTACCTATTTATACACCTTGGTGGAGAGAGACAAGCGGAGTAAAGTTTCTTGCCTAAGGAAACAACTTGACGGCAGAGACCAGGCTTGAACCACCGAGGGTCCGACGCGCTGACCACTAGATCACCGCGCCTCCACCGGATCAGAAAATACCGAGCTGTAAACCACTAAGAACAAAGAACATTCATCTTGGACGTTAACAGGGCTGTGCATATGTTTTGGATAGGCCATTGTCGTGTTTTTGTGATACAAAGATATCTTATAAGGTGGGTTCAATTGGCTGTATTCCGGAAAAATAATGGTATATGCTAGAGTTATCACTTTTTAAGACATTTTTCGAAATAACAATGGCTCAGTAACATACAAAATTCAAGTAATATTTCCTAAATTAATGGCTCTAAACTCAGGTCCGATTTTACCGTTTCACCCCCACATTTCAACAACGAGTCGACAAATTTGGCTTTAACTTTTGTGTCTGTGAATGAAATCCAAAGCGCACTGCAAGTTCTTCAACGGTCTTTTCCTCTTCTAGTCTGTTTATTTTTTTATTTCAGTAATTTAAAAAACTAAATTTGCTCAGTATTTTCCTTGAGTTATGACTTGGGCGGGTAAGGAATTTGTTGTGATTATCTGTATTTTTATACTGACCGGAACAAGGTCAAAAGAACATGAGAAATTTAAAATTGGAAACGGCAATAGCGCACAACTAAAAATTGCAAAAGGGCAGTGTCTGTTTGTGTTTTGGAATCTAGTAACCTCCCTAGATTTGTTGACACAAGGCAAATAACTTTAGTTTCGGCTTTGGAAACGGGTGTTTCGCATGATTAGTATTTATCTTTCTTTAGAGTTTATGGTGGAATTACCAATAAACTTTCAAAGTATTTAAATATTTTAAATTTTTGATATCGCTTATTGCTAATGTAATTACCTACTTTACCTTATCCGAAAATCATTGTAAAACAAAATTTATAGTAATTACCTATTGTTAAAACTACATCAAAATCAAAACTCCTTCCTCCATTGATTGACAGCTTGATTGACAGCCTGCCAGTCACGTTAAGCATGGGCACGGTACAGGATGCCCGATATTCGCTGATGTAACTTCCGTTGCTTACTTTCCCTCCAGGAAATTCAAAAATGATATGATGCAATGGTTCAAAGCAAGGCCCGGATACTAAAATGTTTTCTCCACCGAGCATAATTCCTGAGTGTGGTGAAACGACAAGTGATCCTGAAAAGTCAAGAGACTCAATAACTAGAGACCTTAAGTATGGGCGTGGCAACCCAACCACATTACCAGGCTCTCCTCATTTTTAAACGACCTGGGAACGAGTTTGGTAGCAACCGAATGTCACATGTTCCCTTTCTTAGCGCTGTTTTCTTCCTAAAGCTACAAGATGTGCTGACGTGTGTTGCTTGACGTCATGACACCAAAACTTGCTAAAACGAGGAACTTTAATTTAGGTCATGATCATCATTATGAACTATGACGGTCATCTTCCGCAATGTTAGGCTTGAGACGACAACGTTGTTATTTGTAAGCCACTATATATTTTCCAGTCTTCAGGCAAGCTGGATCTGAGTTCGACAGTGGATTCTTAAAACCGGTGTTTGCGTGTAAGAATATGTTTAATTCCGAAGTAGTACATTTCAAAGAATGGATAAAAGTTCCTTTTTTAATCGATAAATGGAACTTGTAGGACGATAAGTACACAATAATGTTTGTTTTTGTTCAAGGCTTAGAAATTGAAACACGTTTGTTTGGACTTGTGCCACATTATAACTAATGGCGATACATTTGTCTGCAACAATAAGTTTTTGGTGCTGTTCATATTCTGTTTATTAAAACCGGTTCTAAACTTGCATAATATGCACTGAATTATATTGTTGGTAACAGTGTTATTATTTTTTTTCTTTTTGGAGGGAGAGGGGGTGACGCTCAGCACATGTACTATTCATAATTGTTAGTCGTTAGAGTGATTGTAGCATAAGTCTCTAGCTAGCTGAACTGCCGAGCGAATTACGTGGCAAGCAACCCCTCCCGCCTTTCCCTACTTCAGAGAAATAATAATAATAATAATCACGAGATCAAGCGGCTCTACCTTTCGTATTGCAGCCGGCAGCCTCGATTTTAGCGTTGTCAACACGGAAAATCCACCGCCCAGGATCCGCCACATTTGACTGGTTAGGAAGGTCGAGAACTTGATGGGTGCGAGATCCCGGGATATTAAAATATCGTACACCATCACTAGCATTGAACCCTGCCTGTTCAGGTGAAAAAGAACTTAAGAATAAATGGTGAACTACCTAACGTCTAGACGCGGGACCAAAATAAGGTTCTTGTGATTTGCCCACGAATCAAAACTGGCTGTTTTGAATTAAACGGATTAGTCCCTGAGTCTTATTCCTTCTCAAATTCTGCTTGTCATCTCGTTTGCGTCGTTCGTAAAGCCTAGTCCTTGTGACCAACTGGAAAAGAAAACAGTCTAAACCGAACCAAACTCTCCGGGCTTCAACTCAAGTTTATGTGTTATGGGCTCAACCGGGATTGTACCCCATTGTAGGTCCCAAAATAGGATTTTACTACGGAATGGATCAGCTGCACTGATTTCCCTTTTCTAACATTCATTAGTAACCAAGCCTTTTGTAATGGTCGATGCCATTTCTCTCTAGTTTATGCCTGAATTAGGACGAAAGTAGGCTATCATTATTAGATAAAATTGGGCCTAGGTAAAGCGATTTTTAGATTTTTAGACCAAAGATATTTAGGAATAAGGTCACCCGTTGTAGATGTATCATTATGTTAAGGAAAGCGGTGGTGGACAAAACACTGACCCCAGTCCATGGACTACCTCGATGGGGGGAGGGTTTTGGGTAGTCCATCGGGGTAGTCCATGGACTGGGGGGTCAGTGTTTTGTCCACCACCAAGAAAAGCACCTTTTTAAATATCATTTTCTGGGGTTTGCCGGTCGGAAAATAGTGGTGGGAGAGATGTTAGCATGCAAGAGGTTCCGGGTTTGATTCTAGGTTATTCGATAATTGGTGAACAGTTCGAAGTGTCACTAAAATGGCGACGACCGTTTACGAAAGGGAAATTTGCATCGGCTGCAGTAAAAGTAGTAAGGATCGGCAGTTGTAAAGTGCTGGGGTGAGTGTAGATTCACCATTGGTAGGCATTAAGGTCTTACAAATGAATATTTATTCCAAGTTCAAAATGTTTACTTATTCTTCTGGGTTATTTTGCCGCTGTTGCTACAAACTAACAACACTGCACATCACAAACACGGACTTGCATTTTGTTTTTGTTTTTTTTTTCTTTTATCAAGTCTACTTAAACAAAGCTCCCTTATGACCCACTACACCTTAGAATAAACGCCGGGGGAGGATCCTTGCAATAAAAGTTGTTGTCGTGTTCAGTTAAACAACAACGACTTATTGACGCAGGAACATACTAATCATTGGAGAAACTTTGTAATATCCTGACGGCGCGATGTAGAGGAGTCCCCCCCCCCCCCCCCCCCCCCCCCCCCCTTCGGGGAGACTCCCATATGAAAGTACGGAGATACACGCCGGGAATTTTGAACTAAACCCCTGAAGGAGACAAAACTAGGCGTGGTTCAAGTTTTAATTTATCCATAAAAGATACCATTCTAAAAAAGACAGACAAAAACAACAGTTATAGTGACTTTAATGACGATCTGAAATACTTTTCCATCGAATGCTTTCATTTTTAAGGATTTAACAGCATTGCCATAAATATTTTTTATTATTAAACTGCAAATACCGTGAACGGTCTATTGCGTCACATTGGATCAAATACAAACAGTGATTCTCGACGTCTTCTTCTGCCTTAACGTACAAGTTTGGTCACGTGACATGTCACGTGATCAAAATTTTAAAATTAAGCAAATCAGCGATATGCTAGCGAATTTTCTTCGTATAGCTAAATAAATTAGCTTTTCCAATGGAGGTTGAACATATTTAACCTTCTACTAAGATGCTGTTTTTTGCGGTAAGAGCCTTTGACCCAGGCCTTAAACTACTTGAGGCTAAAAATATCGGCGTTCCAGTTCCTAAACACCCTATTAAAGTGATATCAAATCCGTAAGTAACACCCCTACACGAGACGACGAGCATCCCTTTACATTTTATATAGGAGTCCCCCATCTTTAAATATTAAGTGGTATGGAAGATATTCGTCGTCGTCATCTTCATCACCACCATCATCACCATCATCATCAATATCATCGTCGTCGCTTACCGTGCCAGTAGGCACATATGGCAAAGACATTTTCTCGCCAGGCTCCTGTCTCTCTGTCTGCTGTTCATGCGGTATCCCAGTCGTACCATCCTGCCTGCCTGCCTTACTTCTTTCTCTACTGTCCGTCCCCAGGTCATTCTAATATTGGTCTATCCACTGCTCTTTTTCCCTCTAGTGGCCACACCTTAACGTCATCATGAAATCTCTGCAATGCTAACCACGAAAGTCATGTCCGATTCAAACCCGTCGCCGTCTTATCTCATCACTGATACATCGATGCATTCATAAACAACCGTGACTGGCGTGTCCTAAATAAACTATTTCGTGAACATTGAATATCTCGTGGTAGTGGAGGCAGAATTTGAATATTGTAAAAGCAGAGTCGCATTTGTACTCAGCCGATGATTGCAAAAGCAACATTAAGGTAACAACATATGCATTTGACTGTTTATTGAAAGCACAGTTAGGATTTCCTGCACTAAACTAAAAAAAAGTGTTTGTGAAGTTGTTCACACATTCCTCTCTGATGATACATATCCCGGGTTGTTATAAGAGAAGGCTTGTTCGTTGTAGGTATCTAATGGAGAGGGCGTCTGCTCACCATCAAGGCGGTACCTTTTGCGCCTGCTCCTAATCAGAAGACAGGCGGCAACAATGATTGCTGTCACGAGAACAAACGCTCCTGTTCCTGCAACCGCAGTTACGATATAAAAATCCCATTGTGTCTCACTGGTTGGAACATCTGGAAAGTATAATGTTTTTATTAACGCCGAAAAGGACAAGACATGATGATACGTTAAATATAACGGCAATTTCGACACATTCCAATGGTACAATGTAGTTGACCATATCTATAATATTGTTAAGTATTAAAAGCACGTTACAGACGAGCAAGTTTTCTATAACAAGTTTTGCCTTGAAATGTTTTACTTGCTCGTGAGTAAATAAAAACTTTTCAAGATTTTTTTTTCAAGTGCATTTGTTCAAAAGCTGGCATGCTAGCTTTGAACTAGGCAACTTGTCATGGAGAAAATTGATAAATTGCAAAACTTGTAATCGAAAACTTGTTCGTCTGTAACGTGCTTAAAGAAAATGGCGTTGTGTTTTCTTCGTCCGCTGTACAATTGTATTGCTGGCTACAAAGAAAACTTGTCAAAGATAACTTGTTTATTTGTTCACACGGGCAAATAAAACTTGTCAAGGCAACACTTGTCAAAGAAAACTTGTTGTTCATACACACGAGCAAGTAAACCTTGTTGGGGTCACTTGCCATAGAAAACTTGCTCGTCTGTAATGTGCTTAAAACTACTTTACAGTCGAACCTCCCTACAACAGCCACCTTCGGACAGAACGTTCTGGCTGTTATGGGGAGATGACCGTTAGTACAGTGATGTTTCTACCTCTCTGTGCAGCAGTCTGCAACTGGTGACAGCTTGGATTAGTACCATTCCACTGTCCTTGCAAACAGGAAATGACAGTGGAGCCATTTAAAATGAATCCTGGGTTACACTGGAATCTGAAGATCATTCGACCATCGCTGCTGTCATTTCTAAGCACAATTCCATTATCAAGAGTGTTCTTTTTTGGGATGCAGCCTGTAAGTGGAAAAGGCCACAAGGTAGGTAATTATAGTCGTTTACCATAATCCAGGCTAACGTTTCAAATTTAAAAAGGTCTGCTTACCTCGAATTTCGGTTTCATTGATAACTGCAATAAACGATTCCACGGCCTGCTTAGAAGCCCTTCCAATGCTGACCTTACCAGTGGTGTGGATATCGAACAGACACTGCTTGTTATCACCACACACGTCACGTGCATGCTGGCCCAGGGTGGCGTTTTCAAACACCAAGTCCTCTTGATCCAAAAATATCGGCACGTACCCGACATCGAAATATGATGCATGACTCTTGCCTTCGTCATACGTGAATAACGAGTTATTAGTAGTAGTAGCCCCTGGAAAAGAACGTTTTTGTAGAATGTGATGTTAAAGCACTAACCCTTCAAACCTTTTTCACTCTACTCCGAAAACGGTTAATCCAGTCCCAAGCTACTTAGGTAAGTTTGAAGAGTGGAAGTTGATTTGCTAAAAATGCTAAATTTCTGGACCACATTTCTTCGATGGCCTCGCCAAAAAACTCTGTTGATAGAAGCCAATCACGCGCAGTAAACATTAGTGTTACTAATTTTCATTTAGAGCGGTATTACCCACAAATGTAATAACAACCATAGATAGAGAGGTTTCCAATTGAGTGTCGAAAGCAATTTTGCAAATGCTTTGGTTTTGCATTGCTACATTTTCTGATTGGCTAAAAAATCTCGCGCCATTTTCTTACCCAATCAGAAGTAAAACCAAAACCAAACATCACGCTTGGCGTCAGCTACATGTATTTGCTTCGGTTTCTGATGGTTCATTGGTTTGTCTGTGGTTAGAGCAGTTTTCAATTGACTGTCGAAAGTAATTACACAATTGCTTTGGTTTTGCATTGCTACGCTTTGTGATTGGCTAAAAAATCTCGCGCCACTTTTTCGACCAATCAGAAGTAAAACCAAAACCAATCGTGACTTGCTTGCACGCGTTTTCCCGCGCTTGGTGCCCGCGACATGTAATTGCTTCGAGCTCTGATTGGTTTATTGGATTGTTTACGACTGCTGTGATTGGTCAGAGTAATTACTTTGGTTTTGGTTTTACGACACTCAATTAAAAACTGCTGCATAATACTCGCTATAAATGTAATAAAAATCAATCAAAAATGTAATGGTAAAAAAGTAAGTGTTCACAAGCCTAATGGCTCACAACTGCCGGAGCTTAACCCGGTTTCTGCAGCATGAAGCGACTGAGAGTATTACTACTCCCCCCTGGATGGGATGCTAGTGCATCGCAAGGTTACCCACCAGCATTATGTCGCCAGTATCCATTTATACACCTGGGTAGAGAGAGACAACGTGGAGCAAAGTGTCTTGTCTAAGGAAACAACACGACGGCAGCGACTCGAACCACCGACCTTCAGGTTAAAAGTCCGACGCGCTAACCACCAGACCAGCGTCCCTCCAACCATAAATATAAATGACTTGTGGTTAGTCATTTATCGGTTGATTCTTATTACATCTCTGGTTGGTGCTACATTTACGATTGATTTTCATTTATGGTGAGTATTACATTTATGGGTGGTACTAGTGCCGCCAGTTTCAGAACTGAGACGACAACAATCCCATTTGCACTGAGTTGTTGTATTCATGTGCTATGGTAATGATCCACAAATGATCCACAATCATATCTTACATTGCTGTCCAAATCCGTAGTGAATTCTGCTCTGGCTGGAGTTTGTATCCATGAAGGTTCCGTTTGGAAGCAGAAATTCCTGTTCTTTATTTCCATCCCAGAATCCTAGAAGGCCACTTGTGTTTCCTAAATGAAGACGTGAAAATAACAAAGAAGAATTAATGAGCTGAGGTTGAGCGGTTTTCAATTGAGTATCGAAAGTAATTTTGCAATTGCTTTGGTTTTGCATTGCTACGCTTTGCGATTGGCTATAAAATCTCGTGCCACTATTTCAACCAAAATAGACGTAAAACCAAAACCAAACATAACCTTCTTGCATGCGTTTTCCCGCGATAAGTGCCAGCTACATGTATTTGATTTGAGGTCTGATTGGTTGATTGGTTTGTGTGTGGCTATTGTGATTCAGCAATTACTTTGGCTTGGTTTTACGGTATTTAACTGAAAATCGCTCTAAGTCAACAGCATTTCAAATGTGAGGTTCCTTCATTAGCATGACAGTGTAGAGCAATATTTGCTGTCTATTAGACTTTCATATCGAAATTCCTCACACACTCACCTCTAAACATTGGAGATACAAGCAACATCAATTGCAAGATGTCCTCAGTTTTCTCAATTGTGACGGATATTCCAGAGTTGAATATGACGGAATATTTAGACGTGTTGTTATATTGTACAACGGTGACACCACTGAAATCTATCATTAACTGCTCGTTGAGTTCCATGACGTCTCCATTCACCAAAAGTTCAATTTCGTTGCGACCACTGATGTGGACCTAAAAAGAAACATTGAATTATATACAGTTTTGAAATCAAAACTCAAGCTCCCCCCCTCCCCTTCATCTCTCGTGTTCGTCCTTTTGTGTTCCGTTCTTATGCACCCTTTTAATGTTCTGAGCAAAAATGGGAGTAAAAACCCCAAGTTTGATCCACGAATCAACACTCGAGATCTTTAAATAGCGATAACTGAAGAAAAGAAGGTGCTGCCTTTATTATGATATCTTCACGTAGAAATGGTGACCCCTTCTCCAATTTGGGGCCATAAACGAACCACTGAGCGAACTAACCATTTTCAAGCCTAATTTCCCCCCATTTATTTGTATTCAAAATGTCATAACTCGATGCCCAATTTCACAGTAAAAAAACGATCCAAAAACCGCATACTTTGGGACCGTACATGCCGACATTGCTTAGATAGCTAAATACCACCCCGGCCCCCGTCGTTTCCTTCCCTTGAAAAATAACCCTAAATGTAGCTACCCTCAGGGTTAGCGTACGGTCGGCTCTGCAAAGTCCAACCAAATGGGGTGTTGTGTAAATGAGACCCCAAAGTGTATAACAGACTTTCTCAAAGTCCATCTTTTCTCGTTTTTTTTTTCGTAAAAGACATTCCTGAGCTCTACAAAGTTTATAACAGCCAGAAGCCAAGTGCTGTGAAAACCGAAGACGACAATGAGGGAGAATCTATCAAAAGAAAAATCATGATTCGTTACCTCCACAGTATCTGAACCGTTTTCCTTCATTGCAAACGCAGTATAAACTGTTGCGCGAGTATAATTCCCATCATCGTTGATCAGTGGCTGCATTCGTCCCTGGAGGTCAAATTCAGGGCCGGCTATCTGGAGGATATGATACTCTCCGTACCCATTAAAAGTGTACTCCACACCGTCAAGTGTGATGATGTGAGGATCGCCGAAAGCAAGGGCTAGAGAACACAATCAGATAAAATAAGAAAGGCAAAATAGCAATTCTGTTCAAGAAAGCCTAAAATGTATCAAAGACATGAATTTATTCTTAAATCGCACGACGCCAGATAATATATAAAGAGCAGGCGAGCGTCGATCATTACGCGGTTAGTATGGTCCAGTATGCATATAGCCTGCGAATACAGCCGCCTCTCATCGCTCCCGGCCGCAAGAGGCGATGAGAGGCGGCTGTATTCGCAGGCTAGTATGCATAGGACTGTATCACAGAATACTAATCGAAGGACTCTAAGAGTCATCTCGTGAATATGAAACAACGTAAGGTTAAGTCCACAGATCGGTTTTATGTGTTTTTACACTGAGTTTGAAGTCAAAGAATTGAAAAGTAAAACAGATTTAAAACGACCAAAACATCTTAGCGTTACATAAATATGCATGGTGTGGAACGAGACTGTCCAGACAACTGGATGACGTAATTACACTGGGGAATTAAAAAAGTTTACTGCGGCAGTCATATTTTAACACATCATACACTGGGGCATTAAAAAAGTTCATAGATGATGGAACGAGTGAAACTTTGCATATCTGTCCCCGCATACTATATCCCGTTCAACGCTTCGCGTATTCACGAAATAATAAAATGAAAACAATACTTGAGCTGATCTTGCTTCTAGGGCGTTATTGATATGCAAGTACGCCCTGACACTGCTACCAAAGTAAGCAATTTTTTATTTGCTTATTTTACCAAGCACCGCGCGTCATGTGACAAAACTTTTGAGCTGAGCTGTGTTCGACGTGAGAAGAACG
This sequence comes from Dendrophyllia cribrosa, assembly GCA_024195265.1. Classification (NCBI taxonomy): domain Eukaryota; kingdom Metazoa; phylum Cnidaria; class Anthozoa; order Scleractinia; family Dendrophylliidae; genus Dendrophyllia; species Dendrophyllia cribrosa. Next base: position 47,448,510 of record JAJLRJ010000001.1, on the reverse strand, counting down.
CAAGTGTAAATTCCGAATTGTTATTTGCACACCGATTTGCCTCTAACCCCCATACTACTAAAAGAGGTTGTCCATACTAACATTATAGCTTACGAAGAAATGGAAATCCGCTGGGCCCACTCTATATATTTCATTTATCCATTCAGACACTCATTTACTATCTCTTTCACCACGGGTTACGTATAACAATATTGCTACCCGACTATCATTGTCATAAATATAATCGTCATCATTATCATTATCATGACCATTATCATTATAGACAACATGTAAAACTTTCTTACCTGGTCTCGGAGGTTCGTAATTGGAGCCGTCATTTGAGGGTCGTTTTTCAAAGTACTTTGCACAGTTGTGAGGTCCTGTTATGCAACAATCCCAATAAGGAACAAGGTCGTGAAAGAAATGAGAGAGACCTGGTACTCCTGCCTCGATATGTACTCGATCCAGGGATCCTCCATTTCCTGGACCAACGACTAAGTTTCCTTCTTCATTAAAACAGCACTGCTGGCCTGCACCCTCATTGCTATAAAACAGAGTTGATGACAAATGTTAAAAGATAGTTTCGTGTAGCCTCCTGAAAACTTAATTACTTGATATATATAGTTTCTATTTAGCCAGAATGCTAACAGTGGTGTGTAAAATGTTCTCTTTTCTTGTATTTCTTTTCTTGATTTCCTTTAATAGTTTATTGTTGCTGTTTTGTTGTTGTTCCGGTAGAGGAGGCGTGTCAACTGGTTGAAAGAAATTCTCCTTGATTTGAGAATTTGCCTAAAACCAACCGTACTACCCCAACCTATTGTTCTATTTTTTGTTTTTTGTTTTTTGTTTTTTGTTTTGTTTTTTCCTTGGGTTGACACATTTAGGCTCAGGCCTCCCTTTAACATCGGGGCTCCTCCGCCAATCATACACATACTAGCTGTCGGAACTCCAAGTTAAAGAAAAACGCAAGGATTACGTTATTCATGCACGATTTCGATGCATTTTAGGACTATTATATTGCCAGGAACAATAAAAAAACAAGCTTGATTTAATCAAGTTTATCGTCGGGGACAATCTCTTGAAATACTAAATTTGATCACAGTTAAGAAACAGAAAGTACAGGTTTGATTTAACAAAGCGTTACTGTTTCCTAAAACACAATATAAACGATCATTTTCTTTAACTTAACCTTGGTATGTTTGTTCTAAAACAGTGCGTAACGCCTTGGTGATAAAAGAAACAAAGTTCCTTAGCATTGGGATTACAGTATTCATCAAACATGAACCGGCCACTGTCCGCCATGGCTTGCAGAAACGTTTGAGGACAAGATAGAAGAGAAGCATCATCTGTGTAGAAAAGCGAAAAAAGAACAAGTTGCAAAAGCATCGTGAAGACAAAATCAAACCAAATTAACTTTAATTAAGATAGCGATAAATGCATATATAGTCGCAGATTAAATAAAATGATCGATTAAAAACTACCGTACAATCTGCAAATAGTTTTTTTTAAATGTAAACCTTTGTTGATTTGCTGTTGAACCAGTTCACACTTGACTTGATTTCTGTTAATATTACTCATTGACGTCCAAACCGGGCATTTTTCAGATTACTGCTAGTTCTAAGGAATTGTCATTACATACGCATGTCCTGGCAGTTCATTACTTTCTTTATTATTTTATTCCGAATTTCTCGCTTAATAATGCATTAATTCGGCTGTAAAGTATTGATGGTCCAAGGGCCAGATTCATACAGCATCAACCGAAGCTACAATTCAAATAAGCTTATCTTAACTTATCTTTTAGCCAACGTCTCGATTCAAAAACAACTCTTGCAATTCAAACCTGTAGTGCTTCAATTGAAAAAGGATATCTTGTTTGAATAAAGGATCGATATTTTAAATAGAAAGAAGACCATAATGGAATTGAACTATTGATTTGAACTGAAGGATTGGATGTTCATGCAAATCAGTAGTATATTTGAATTTATCAACTGCATTTTCAAATTCAAGAATTGGGTATTTGAAGAGAAGGACTTCATATCTATTAAATTGAAAAGCTACTGCTTTCAATAACAGGATTGGATATTGGGAAAGTAGAATCGCATTTTAAATGAGGTTTTAAATTTTGGCATTAAAAACGCGCCACTTCTATTGCGAGAGCAATTGACAGTTTTAGTGAATTTCATCCAGACTGCTCATTCCTTGCTGTAAGAACCTGGTTAACAGTCATCTGAAAAGCCTACTCTAGGCCAAATAAAACTCACCAAAACATGTCAAGCTGCTCTTTATTTTGCGGGTGATACAAATAATTGTGTAAAACAGACTTACCTATATACATTTTTGGATCGGGCTGCCTGTCATACCAAAACATGCATCGATCGTGACCCAACTCGTAATCTAACCAATAAAATAGATCGCTCCAGATCCGCTCAGCTGGAGCATCCCCACGCTTGGTACCAGTCCTTTCCACTGCCACCAGTGTAATGAAAACACCGTTTTTATTATCAGTTCTGAAATAACGATCTGATAAGTTAAACGTATTTATCCCCAATGATTGGCTTTCTAGAAATCCTGAATCTCGTGCCACAAACCATTTACAAACTAGCATTTTCTATTAAAAACAAATGTTTGTTTAAATTTACTTTATATGGAACGATCTTGTGCTCATAAATACTTATGTAAAGCGTCATGAGACGCAAGTGATATGTGTATATATGTCATTCATTCGTTCATTCATACTTATGGATAAGTGGATGGATGGATTGATTGATTGACTGATTGATTGATTGATTGATTGATTGATTGATTGATTGATGGATGGATGGATGGATGCATGCATGCATGCATGCATGCATGCACGCATGGATGGATGCAAGGATGCATTAGCTGATTGGCAATTTGTTGACGCGACAATTTGTTGATGCAGACAGAATGCAAAGAAAACTTTTTACAGCGGAAACCAGAAAAAGCAAGGGCTAAGTGGTTCATTTGGTCCGCACGTAAACGATCAAATCTTACCCTATTCCTTCGCCCTTTGGTACAACAAAATGAGCTTCTCCGTTATTTGGTTGATCTTTTTCTAACGTGAACATGCTATGAAAAGACACTCGGCCATCATCCTTCTTAGAAAAGCGCGCCATCTGAATATCCACTCTCTGGTCTCCTAGTCCAAGATTATCTGGTTCCCAGCTAACACTCACGCGGTGTTCTTCTATCCAATTTTCTGGGATGTGTCGCGTAACACGAGGCTTTAAGCTGATGAAGTTAACTACAAGAAAAGTGATCGAATGTATGTAAAGCCCTGGCAAAACGGGCCGGGGACACAAGTCGACGAACGTTATGAAAAAGCCAAGTTACGGACAAACTTACGTTGGGTGAGATATATTCTTGTGGCTGGTGATAATGTAACCAAACAGTTCTTCAGGATAATCTGATTTTATATTGAGTAGAATACGGTACAAAATTCTCTTAAAGTGTCTTTGATATAAAGACAAAAAGGATCAAAGAACAACTTGGGTTCTGTGAGGAAACCGCGATCCCGCTCTCAGCCATTCAACAACTCGGTTAAGTGTTCGCAACACATGGTATCCCTAAAGTCAGTACGTCTCTGACATTGTCCTGTTCGAATCGGAGAAGTTTACATGGTGAAAAGCGTCTCATAATACAAAGCCACAGCTCTCATCGCACTCACAACATGAAACTTTTACGTTCGCTTGCGTCTGGACCCAAAAACTAAAGTAATGTTAGTTAGGCAGCTTTCGTAAAGTTAAATAAAAGTTGGCTCATATATAAGTAACTTATATTAAATACACTCCCACAAAAGTATCCATGCACATATTATATGCCTTAAATCCTCCGTTCTTAGGGTTTATCTCTTACATATGCACTTACAATATTACCTATGGTAAAAATTCCTTGAAAATCGAAACTCTGTCCTCCATTGATCGACATTTTGATTGACAACCTGCCAGTCACGTTAAACATGGGCACTGTACAGGATGCTCGAATGTCGCTGATATATTTTCCGTTGCTTACTTGTCCGCCAGGAAATTCACAAACGATATGATGTGATAATTTGTAGCAGGGACCAGATATTAAAATGTTATCTCCACCGAGCATAATTGCGGATTGCGGCGAAACAACAAGGGATCCTGAAAAAGGATAAAAATTAGGAGTGTTTTCAAAACTGACTCTTGACATTCACGACACGTTGAGGAAAACAGGAGAATTCATCCTTTCGATAACCTTACTCCCACCCAATAAGAAATTTCTCGAGTTTATCTATTAGAAACTTCTGCAACTTATGAAACGTCCGCATGTTATATTTCCTACTACTAGATGAATTCTGGAGAAGGAAAGAAACACAAGAAAGCAAGCGCAAGCAATTCATCTCAAGGCATCTAAAAATAGACATCTGATAGTTTTGTCTAAAATTACTCCGTCTGTCATCTCTAAACTCTCTATAAGGCGGACACCGCTCCAAAGTGGACATCTAGAGCTGGTCCTGGAGGTATCCAGCCTAGGGAGAGTTCACTGTATCTCAGTCACTCAAAAGAAATGAAAGTTATTACTCATGCGCGAAGCGGCATGAGGTAAGGTTCCGGCTCCGTTTTTCTTGTTTTTATTTTTTGTGTCGCGATTTTGCATACAAATTTATGCACGCATATTTTAAATTGTGCACTTCCTGTTTAGTGACTTCCGGCTACTCTCACCTCCGGTAAAACAACGTTACTTAAGTGTCACGACAGCGTCTCCTACAACCCTACTTACATTAGTAATGTTCACGTTTGGTATATATAAGACGTAGAAGAATCACTGGCTTCATTGTGGTACAGCCTTCATTTCCAAGACAATCAATAGTAAACAACGTGGTATGCAGGAACGATGACTGAATGTCATGTCGGACATCTTATCATGTTTAAAATATATCATAAAACTTTCTTACGCATGCGCATGAGTATAGGCTGCTTGGTGCCTCTTGTTTTGATTTTATAATGATAGTAACTGTGTAATTCGGGGAGGGGGGGGGGGAACTCTGCAAATGTTTGGATTTGGGTGTGCCGCCTGGACTCTGAGACCCTTAATCTTTACTAGACCATTTTAGCTGCATTTTGCAACCCTCTAGTCTAAACACCGAAAAACCCTACCCTATCCTAGACCTATTCCAGACTCGCTATTTTCCAGAAACTCGTTCACAATCACAGTTATTAGTTAACACGAGTCAGTAAAAATGCCGTACTGCCCGCCGTACCAATTTTTAAATGTCATTTGCCAGTAAACCTTGTCTAGACTAAATTCTTCACGCAACTAATCCGTCTTGCGGAAAATGATACCCTATTCTAGACCAAATTCTCTGATTACTATACCCTTACCCAGACTAAACTACCTAAAAACCATACCCTTCACAGCGTCCATACCTATATAGCTCATGTATGGGAGTACTCTCTCCCCCCCCCCCCCCCCCCCCGGGTGTGTAGTATGTAGAAGAGTAGCCTGCGTACACACGTCTCCTATTTCCTTCTGCGCACAGGTTAGTAGAAGAGGGGACCTGATAGAACATAATTCTTTGGCGGCCATATTCAGTTATTACCTGCTCTACAATTCGATCCTAGCCTACAACTTCGTTTTACTGATTAAAAACGTAATGCTCTTATGATTCTTGTCGTGGTCGACAGAGATTACGATCTACGTTACTACGGAAACATTTTGCACCATGTTTTTTCTCTCATTCATGAGTATTTTGTCTGCAGTGTAACCTCAACCAGCAGAAACATGAAACGTACCTTTCGAATTACAGCCGCTAGCCTCGATCTTTGCACTGTCAATACGAAACATCCAACGACCAGGATTCGCCGCATTTGACTGGTTAGGAAGATCGAGCACTTGATGGGTACGAGATCCTGGGACATTAAAATATCTGACACCGTCACCAGCATTAAACCCTGCCTGTTGGTGAAAGGAATAATAAAGACATTAAAGGGAACTATCCAAAATAACAATTATTTTCATCTTATATCACCAAATGCCACCAAATATACAACTTAATTGGATAAAATTATTTTATAGAGCAAAACAAAGGAAGTAGTTTAGAGATAAAGTGCGGGATTGCAAGGATGGAAGTGGATTACAGTCCATAAAAATTGTTTCAGTTAGGCGGTCAAGAAATCAAAATTAAAGTCAATATTTCTTTGTATTCGTCACTTTTGTCTGGTTTCTCTTCATATTTCAAGACATGAAAACACGATATATCAGCGGAGACACTCGTCCCTTTAAGGTAAGAAAGGCAACGACATTCAACAACTAAATGTTTCAAAGGCGTTTTTAAGGCGAAAAACAGATCCGCGTGCATAAAATGCACAAAAGAGCTGACTTTCCCAGAGTCAAGAGCTTATTTAAAATTAGAAGTTATCATGGATTACGGGCCCGGAGTGTGTTCGACAGCACTAGTACAACGTAAAATTACTGCACGATTTTCCGAAAACGACAGGACACCAAGATTACGCTTGCGTTCTCCTCTCGTCGAACGCAAAAATAACATTAGTGTGCACGTGATAACTGATTATATGCGCCCCATTGCACTTAATTCAAGGAGGTCAATGTTGAGTTTTGGTAGACGTCAAGAAACATTTATCCAAATAGATGGTTTCCTATCCGTTTTCTCAGTGGAATAAATCTTCCAGCACGCGTTCCAGGAAATTACAGTTATTTAATAAGAATTTATTCGAAGTTGGTATACCTGTGCAGCAATACCTCCAAGTCCTGAGCTATTTCCACCACTATCGGAGTGAGTGCCAGTAGTCCACGTGACTTTGTTGTAATTAAAAAGAACAAAAGAATGTCTTCCATTTGTAGTCAGGACGGCCTGGAAAGTATTTGTCTGAAAAAAGAAAATAAGTAATCTTTATAAGGGAAGGTTAGTACCTTATACCTTGTACCTTAGTCAGTATGAACATTAAAACCTACTCAAATTCGAACACAAAAAGCAAGAAAGCAATGGCAATGGCAATGGCAATGCAATGGTAATGGTAATGGTAATGGTAATGGCAATGGCAATGGTAATGGCAATGGTAATGGCAATGGTAATGGCAATGGCAATGCAATGGTAATGGTAATGGCAATGGCAATGGCAATGCAATGGTAATGCAATGGTAATGGTAATGGCGAGGGTAATGGCAATGGCAATGGTAATGGCAATGGCAACGGCAACGGCAACGGCAACGGCAATGCAATGGTAACGGCAACGGCAACGGCAACGGCAATGCAATGGTAATGGCAATGGTTATGGCAATGGCAATGGCAATGGCAATGGCAATGGCAATGGCAATGCAATGGTAATGGCAATGGTAATGGCTATGGCAATGGTAATGGCTATGGCAATGGTAATGGCAATGGCAATGGCAATGGCAATGCAATGTACTTGCCTACAATTTGACAAGTTTTGTCATTATCTAAATTTATTATATATCATTATTCGCTTCTTATGCCATCTTATTCATTGCAATCGTATCTTTGTAATAATTATACTATATGCATTCGTATGAATGAGTGAGTAAATGAGTGAACAAATTTAAGTATCTGCTTCAGCAAGAATGTGAGTAATCAAGGAAGAATTTGGAGGAAAAATAGAAAATGTAAGTTTACGGGTCTTCGCATATCATTTCTCTCTATACGTTACCTTATTAATATGAATACCCCTAGCACCAAAGAAAGCCACTTCGTACCACGTAGCAATGAATAACCATTTGGCTTTGAATTTTCTGTGATTCACATAAGTGGTTGTGACGTCATCAGTGGCCTGTTGGAGTAGGTCTGGGTCCGTGGACTCTCGGTAGAACACTTGTCCCGCCACAGTTGTATCGACATCAGCCCAAAATGGTGCCACCAGGCGACGATTATTGCCGAGGGGAAAAGCTTTTGGCGTGAATTGTCTGACGCGAACCAAGAAAGAAATTACTCCATTGGTGTTGACCTGAATTGAAAAATCAAGCAGACATAAACTCCTTGTAACTTGAATACTACTCTTTAATTCAACGTATTTATTTGTTTTAAGCCCAGTTATATTCGTTTTTATACATTAGATTAATTAATTGCGTCGACGAAGGAGACGCTTCCTAATCTTGTCGGCTAGGCGGAACGAATCGAGAAAAGTGTCGGTACCAAATCTGCGCCATCTTGAAACGTCACAACAGTATCCAGCATTCTTAGCGCGTCGTCTAGGCTAAGCGGAACGAATCGAGAAAAGTGTCGGTACCAAATCTGCGCCATCTTGAAACGTCACAATAGTATCCAGCATTCCCAGCGCGTGGAAATCAGGCATCATCTGGGGAGCTGGGGTTCCGAAATGTCACATGTGAATAATCTATTTGTCTTGATTTAGTTTCGGATATTTTCCCGATTTTGGAATCGTACGGCTCAATATTTCAATGCCTGGTAAAAGTACGCAGTGGAAAAATTGGACGAAGGTTCTTCTCCGGACCAAGTAAGTTGTTGGGTCTCTTTGGAATCAAGCAAGAAGTTACAGATTTTCCTCGCTACCGTTCTGGTATGTTTTGAATGTTCTATCTTGATTTTGCTGTTGTTCTCTGCCTGATTTTGGAAGCTTTCACCTAAATACCGACGTCGTTCTTCGCGATGTTCTACGGCACGGTGCAATTCGCTTATGTCTTGTAGCAATAATTCACTGACCGGCCGCGCCAGGCGAACGCAGATTAACTTTACAGTGCTCGAAATTGCGCCTGTATCGGGCGCATTTGCGACTAAAGATTTCGCAATTTTGTGACTAAAATTTGTCTAGCTAATAAAGGAATTATATTCAACAGTCTTGTGTCTTACTTGCAACTGGTAGTTGTAATTTTATCCGAAAAATCCTGCGAAATTCACGTTGAATGTTGTGTGACTTAATCGTCGGTGTCCAAGAAGTTTATCACGGGAGCACTTTTTCAGGCTTTTCTCAAAAATTTCTCATTTCCGGTTCCGGTATTAGTACATGTACTGAAGAGTATGATTTCAGAATCGGAGAAATAACCGAAATGAAATCAAGACAAATATACCATTTATATGTCGTAAAAATCTGAGACCTTTCGGAGTACACAGCACGGCAGGATTTTGCCCGATCCCACGGCGATATCGTGAATTTGTTTGATGTCGGCCCGACGTTTATCTCGCGACAAATCCCTTTTAAACAGTGGCTGAATTAATTCATGAAACTAAGGTACTAGGTCAAGACGAGGTGACACGGGATAAGGGGACGCACTATAATCTATGATTACTACTAGTAGATAGATTTATTAATACGTGCGCGTTTTAACAAGTTTTTAACTTCTAGGCGTTATATATTATGATTGAATGATTGATCGATCGATCGATCGATCGATTGATTGATTAATTGATGGACATAACACAATTAGTGTGAGCATCGTTTGCCGGTCGTTTTCCTATAAAGTCCCTTAAATTTTCGCTAGAAACTCAATACTCTACAACGTCGTTTCCCTACATAACAAAGTCGCTTCAAAGTCGTACGGTACAGTTTGAACTGAATTTGATTCTTACCGTAACCCCAACCCCAAACTTAACCCTAACCAAACCTTAAACTTATTTCGACCTCTTAACTAAACCCTAACCCTAGTTGGCCTTATCCTATTTAAGCCTTAGTCCAAGTCATTGCACTATCCCCGCCGGGCTAACACTAATTTAAGAGAGACGAATTTGTAGCGAAACGACCGGTTGCCGTAGCTCTAGAGATAGTTTCACTGATAATAACTAAGAGAAAATAAAGGAACAGAGAGGGAAAGTTAGGGTGTTGGCTGGGATACGTGAATTTCACTAAAGTTATTTTGAGACGTCGTGTAAAACAAAAGCAGGTTTCCTGAGACGTACGAAAACGTTCATTGTGTTATGGCGGCTGCTAAATATTCACTGTATGGCTTTCCCCAGTGGAATCATACAGGCGTTTACGGACGTCTCGGGAAACGTATTTCCGTTTCCATGACTTCTAAAAATAAATTTACTGAAATATACATATCCCGGGGCTAGACTTGGCGTCTCTCTCTCACTCTCTGTCCCCTTATTTCCTCTTGTAATATCTGGTGTCTATCGTGTGTATATGTGTAGTAAGCGTTTTCCTTATTTTCGTATCTCACATCGAGGAAGAGAAATCCTGGTAACGAATTTGGTTCATGATCAGAATGGTTATTGAACTATTTTAGGATTAGGATTTCTATTTATTTATTTATTTATTTATTTATTATATAAATACGGAATCTTTTATTAATAAACAAGCTAACTAAAAAATCTATTTTTTTTATTTTTATCTAATCATTGTTATGCGCATTTGAACATTTTTATGAAATTTGCCGATACAAATTGTAATTGTAATTCTTCTTCTTCTTCCATCAAACTTGCCTCCTTCACTTCTGAAGATTTTCGCAAGCGTTAATAAAAGTATACACTTACAACAATAACATTAAAACATAATTTATAACAAACCAATAAATAAAGGAAAAGAATTGAATGGTCATGTCTAGTAATCAAGACTGAAAAGCCTCTGTTTAAAAGAGGCCAAGGTCGAAGCTTCCACAGCATCGTCGGGAAGACTGTTTCAATCCCTGATCGTTCTTGGGAAATAGGAGTAGAGGTGGAAGTTCGTTTTTGATCTTGAGACTTTGTAACTCAAAGAATTACAGTGCCTGCTCTTCCTTTGCATTGGTTCCATTCCATCCAACCCATCTGGAGCAACAAGATTGTGATGGATTTTGAACATCATACATAGCCTCATAGCCCTCCTTCTGCTCTCTAGCGATTCCCAGCCCAACTGGTCTAACATATCACCGACGCTAGATGTTTGTTAATGGTATTTTTGCTTTCGTGGCATTTTGATATCTATCTCATTTTATACTAAAACTGTATGCGTCGTGATTGGTTCTTGTCTATTTATTAGACAACAGAGTATGGCTGATTGGGTGTTGTGACTCAGATTCCAGAATTCGATCGTTTGGAAAAAACAGAAAGTTAAGAAACTTTTTGCTACGATTACTCAACCCTATTAAACATCTTCGGTAGAATTGACATAGCGTTAATGTGGTTGTATTTTACGTTCAGTCTGTGGGTAACATTTTAAGTGCGAGTATTTTTAACGCATGAAAGCCCAGTTACGGAGTATGAAGCCTCGTTGTTACTAGCGACGCAAGCACAAGCTTCGATAAAAATGTCAAAAATATGAGTCAAGCTTTTTAAAAGCACAAGTCGACAAGAAAAAGGTACATAATTTTATCATTGCCCTTATGCTTATGCCGAGCTTAAGGGCTAGATTATAGTTGTCGTTATTGAGTTTGCATCGCTAGTGTAAGTCAGACCAAACGCTTGTAAACCTTAGCAATGAAATGAATGCTTATCTACTACGCCAAACTGTCCTGCTGTTTTTTTTAGTATTCTATACAAAGGAGTCTATGAATGAACTCCTAAAATGTCGTCATTAAAATGAAAGCTTCGGGATACTTGGTCTCCTGTGGTGCATACCGTTTGCCAGTAAAATATTTTGCAAAATATAATTTGAAACTTTTTTGTAGTTTTGAACTTCGAATTCCATACTCTTGGGAGTGAGAAGTTTAAGGTAATGCCTCCTCTCTAGATACATTAGTGTTTATAGCTGTCTGGCCTTGGTAATAATGTAAACAAAAGGAGTGACTGCAAACGTTATACCAATAGTTAGACTAGCTATTAGTGGTAACATCTGTTTGAAAAACACGACGATACGATAGAACACTTTTTCGGCCAACCATCAACTCTACAGCAAGACAATTTTAAAAGCCATAAAAGGTTAAGTTTTATTTAAAACTATTTAGCATAATTTGTTAGATTTGTAAACTTCATTGGATGTTTATATAAGTAAAAGGTAAACAATGTACGCCGTCCTGAAAGCAACATTAAACTAAGTTATACTTACAAATAGTGACTTCTGATATAGATCAAAGAAAGGGAATGGAATAGATATCTGCACCTCCCCAGAATTTGCGTCATCATTTGGTGGAACAGCCTGGTCTCCTTCATTTGTTCCAAAAGGATAGAAATTTGGAAGCACAAGAGCCTCGGTCAGAAATACAATTTGACCGCAGGCAAAAAGCATACGAGGTATTAAAGATGCGTCAAGCCTCATGCTTTGATTTTGTAAAGGATACAAATCTCTGAAATCTTGTACGGCACTTTAAATTTCCTGTTCTGTACCGATCCAGGTACATGTATGAAGCAAGAATTATAAACAGTCAGGGGCAGTTAGTCTATTTATACATAACATCGACGTCATTTAATTCCTTTTAGTTTTGTTCGCCAGACACCCTATCTTCGTTAATAAACCAAATGATCTTGTTTATCGGTTTATTTTCAATGACCCGTGTAAACTCCATCCTTTGTCGTGAACATGTTATTGTCATGTCCATTGTTACTCTTCACAGTACTCGATTTTTGTCGATAGTTAATCTTTTTTAACGACAAAGTAGCAATTATTGTGGTTGAGTGCGTTGGGTACAAAATGGCAGATAAATAAGGAGGGACTGCGAGTCTTGTCAGAGCTATAATCATTTCATAACCAAAACATGCTAGCGAAATAACTACTTCATTTAATTCTCACGTTGTTGTCAGTCCTTTGGTAACTACAAAGAAACCAGAAAACAGTCGATTTGATGGCAGAGTAAAGATATTGAAGGTGTAAGAAAAAGGCGCCAAAATGTTACGATCCGTGTTCCTGGGTGCTGAGCGAGCCACAAGTGACATATCAATTGAGTTCAACTTTACATTTGCCCGCTCCTTGTAGCAAAGGTTTGAGCTTAAGGGGCAATGTCACAGGGATTTTGCTGTGTTTTGGTTAAAACTGCAGTAAATATCAACTAAATACCCTTGCTCATTTATGAAATTACTTTTGGAACACCAAGATGAAAATATCAAGTGATTCCTCCAAGGAAGAACCCCCTTGGGGGGGAGGGGGGTCTCCCATACAAAAATGACAGGGGTGCTCGTCGAAAATTTTTGAAAAACATCCTAAAAGGTACCAGAATCTTGTTGATGGGTGTGGCTCAAATGAATTTCTACCCCTAAGAGGCCAGTACCAATTCTAAAACAACTATCTTAATTTTTCGGCTTTATACCCTAAAAGGTACCGCGTTAATACTAACGGTGGTCATGTTAGATTTCAGCACCCTAAGCGGCACCAATCTGCAAAGTTTGATCCCTAAAAGGTATGACGAGCACCAACGTCATTTTTATTTGGGAGAACCCCCTTCGGGGAGGAACACTAACTAAAATCGGTTTTACAGTCACAGCAATCTATTTCGATCCTGGCCATCCTGAACCGAAGACAATTAACGTTGGTTTCTATGCACTAGCAGAGTATTTGTTAACAAAACTGAACCATTATTTTATGGTTTCCATTGATAAATCTATTTTTCAGTTGGCTTTTCAAATTGATACTAAAAATAGGTGAAATTGTCCCTGTAATGTCTATATTTACTTTGTATTAAACTTAATCAAGTGTAGATGAATCCTGGACGTCGTCATGAACAACAACCGCAAGTCGAGTGTTTTAGTTTTGTTACAAGCTTCCTGTTTTCACCACAAATGGAAAAGCTCTTCTTTTGACGTATGCCGCAAACACGACGCATTAAACAGGAACACGCAAGGACAGGAACATTCCACTTCTGGCAGTCGTCTGTAACGAACGGAAGTCAGCGCTCTGGTTGCTTCTTTTAAAGGTTCCTTCAGTATTAAGAAGTATGCAATGGACGCTTGAGATGGTGTGCATATCCGGTTGATCAATGCAAGGTAACGCTATACTATTTTACTGTACTTACAACAGTGAATTATGGTTCTGCAAAAAACGGAATCGAATACATAACTAAACGTCTTCAAACTGTCGTTGTCTGTTGGTGGAACAACGTCTCCTTCTCTTGTTTTAAAGAGATATGTTCAGAAATGCAGGCAGAGGGGTGGGGAGGGCGGGGGGCGGGGCCACGCTACACCATGACTGGCATCACAAAGTGTCCTCACCAATAAAAGTTCACCAAAACACACGAAATTATGTCACATATGAAGTAATATGACAACGATAACAACTCTATCATGATGAAGTACTCGTTAAATAACACTTGCCTGCATTTCTGGACATAACTTTCAAAAGGATAAAAACTTGCTGCAAGCAAAAGAGGCTCTGTTTAAAAAAATGATTTGATCCCAGGCCAAAAAAAAACACAGATCAGGCATTAAAAATTATCCAGGCTTCATGCTTGAACTAGCTTCAACTGTCGAGGCACTAACCTCGACAACAGTACTATAGCAATCTGATAATAAGAAGATGAAGCAGGAAATTTTGCAATGCTGGAGTAACCGGAAACGTCCTGGAGTACCTCTCGTTCCTTGCTCTTGGCAACAGTTTGCCAAAGGTTTTACACACAAGCTGAGCATAGCCCGAGTCCACCTGAAAAGATTCCTTGCAATGTGTGGTTCTCGAAAAGAATTCATTGCCCGTTCATGTTTATTTCTTACTTTCTTACTTTTAAGTGCAACTAGTGCAACAAATTACGCTCTGCTTTGTACACCAGTACCTCGGCATAAGCCTAGTGGAAAGAAGAGACCAAAGCCTAAACTAATAGCATTCTGGTTACGTCATCTACATTATAAACTAGACAATTATAAAGCAAATTGAGGTGGTCTTAAAATAATCTAAATCAGTCACATTGCCCATTGTTCTTAAATATATCCCTCTGTGATCAGCACGGTCAAGGTTGCAATTACAAGGTCTGTCAGGTCCATCAATCAAAATCGATCAAGTTATGTTTCTAGAACTTAAACTACAAATGGCAAAACAACAAGAATTTCATTTCTATTACGCTGAAGCTGTAACAGAATGTTTTAAAAAGCTTGTGTCTTCGTTTAATTTCGTTTAGTTTTTACACCGCACACTCTGTCTTCATCATGCCACTTTGAACACGAACCTATTTCTGCTTCAGTGACCTGTGCATGTTCAGATCTGTTTATACACCTGTTAACTCATCCTGTTCCTATCACACCAGTTTTACTGATTACAAACGTTTGAATGCAGAGGTCCACACAACACGTAAGTAAAATGCACTGGTTCGGTTTTGCCGGATGTTACCCGTATGTACTCGTATGTTACTCGTATGTACTCGTATGTACTCGTATGTACTCGTATGTTACTCTTATGTACTCGTATGTTACTCGTATGTACTCGTATGTACTCGTATGTTACTCGTATGTTACTCGTATGTTACTCGTATGTTACTCGTATGTTACTCGTATGTACTCGTATGTACTCGTATGTTACTCGTATGTACTCGTATGTTATACTCGAACGTACTCGTATGTTACTCGTACGTACTCGTATGTTACTCGTATGTACTCGTATGTTACTCGTACGTACTCGTAGTACCCTGTCGTAGTACTGAATGCAGAGGTCCACACAACGCGTAAGTAAAATGCACTGGTTCGGTTTTGCCGGATGTTACCCGTATGTACCCGTATGTACTCGTATGTACTCGTATGTTACTCGTATGTACTCGTATGTTACTCGTATGTACTCGTATGTTACTCGTATGTACTCGTATGTTACTCGTATGTACTCGTATGTTACTCGTATGTACTCGTAGTACTGAATGCAGAGGTCCACACAACGCGTAAGTAAAATGCACTGGTTCGGTTTTGCCGAATCTCCAATGTAGAGATGCTCGAGCCAGACGTTGTCGATCGCAGTGCCCGGCTATAGCATGAGGCCACGCGCCTTTTCTTTTACAATCCTTCATCAATGATCGCTTTCAGTTTACGTTAATGCCTATCTGCAGAAAATGGCAGAAAACGAAACGAGTAGATCCGTACGGATAGTTCTTGAGTTGTTTTTCAAAAAATAGTGCTATTTTCCCCCGCAGTTATTGTTGTTAAGTTGCCAAATCAGGAGCAAACTGCAGTGGACAACACAGGAAGCCACTGGCCGGCAGAGCGAAATTCAGGCCGGTGTG
The DNA here is from genome assembly GCA_024195265.1 of Dendrophyllia cribrosa. NCBI lineage: Eukaryota > Metazoa > Cnidaria > Anthozoa > Scleractinia > Dendrophylliidae > Dendrophyllia > Dendrophyllia cribrosa. The sequence goes on along the minus strand of JAJLRJ010000001.1, from coordinate 47,432,518 downwards.
GGAAGAACGAGGAAATAAGCGCCACAGGCACTGATGGGGTCTAGGAAAATCCTTCTGCAATTGGAATGAATTATTCAATCATAAATTCTAGTAATCTCAGAAGTTACGGTACCCTAAAAAAACAAGAGAAAATTAGTTGAATGAAAATCGTTCGTTGATTCCGTGGGGATCAGTAAAGAGTGCCGATTTGGAAGAGGATTTTTTGCGGCTTTAGTTAACCCTGTAATTTCTTACTTTGTGTGTTCTTCTTAGAACCAAAACATTTAGAGGAATAACCAAACACAGCAAACTGTTGAAGAGAAACAAACGCTGGCGCCGGGATAATTTTAAAACATCTTATCGGCGAGTTTAAGTCGTTTTGAAACTGGTTATATAACGGTGGAGAGTCTCTAAGCATTTTCACATAACAAGGACGAAACAGTTGTCTATGGCTGCCATTGACCAGGGAAAATGGCTACACGCATGAGTAAGGTACTGGCTGATATCGCGGGGAGGTGTCGTGTGACCATTGCTTTCAGATGCTTTATTTTGACCGCGGTTGCGTCCACGCGGAATGTTTGGTCCATGCAAGCATTAACTTTGAATGGCTACCCACAGTAACAATCTGTTTATACTTACAAGCAAGAAGCTGAACACAGCTTGATCGCCAACTGAAACAAGCAGGACCGAGCACGCACGTGCGCAATCGCGCTATAGCTGTCTAACCTCCCACATGGGTGGAAACTGTAGACTTTAAATACACGAGGAGAAGTGAATTGTGATGTGACAAAAGGATCTCTCTTGAGACGTCCCGCGAGTTACAGTAAACTAAAAAAAAACGTGGCGATTTGTGACGACGAGGAAGAATAATTAACCGAAACTTCAACGCGGTGTGTCACAGGTATCCCGCATAATGAGGGCAAAGACCGTATTACCACTCGATTGTTTCCGTTATTTTGTAATTAGCTTGTCTTAATTTAAGTAGCTTTTTAAAGACAAAAATCTCGTACTCTGACATACCGTATTTACTACAAACTCGGTACGTTGGAAGGGGCGTTTAATTGTGAGGGAGAGATTATTTTTCCAGCGTTATTTTTGGAATTAAGAAAACGATGTGGCGTTACGCTTCTATTTATATAACAAGAATCATAACTGTAAAGTTATGAATCTGAAAATCAATTGCGTCTGGACAGAATTTGAACCAGTAAGCGGTTAAAACATCGCGAGCAACATCTTAAGTGGCTCAGTACATCGTGAGACATCATGTTAAGATGAACTTATTAGAAGCTAAATAAGTCCAGACGTTCATTGACTTCACGTGAAAGTACAAAAAGACGACTGTAAAACATCGTACTTAAACGATCCAAATATTGGTCATGAAATTATTTTGCGCAAGATGTCATACTAGTTTGGTGCTGACCAGGAAGCTGTTAAGTGGTTTCAGTCGTATTTAAACAATCGAGCCCAAAGATGTAACGTAAATGGCAAACTGTCAACTGCTCGCACCGTTAATTGTGGCGTACCCAGTCATGGCAGTATACTTGACCCATTGCTTGCTTTAAGGTAAATTAACGATCTGCCTAACTGCCTGTGGGGCGCCTCTCCGAGGATGTTTACCGACGATACCAACATAAGTCTAACTGCCCTGAAAACCTTAACCAAGCTCAAATTAGCAATAACTCCTGAACTCAGTAACCTCAATCGCTGGCTAAAGCCAACAGGTTAAGTTTAAATGTAGCTAAGACTGAACTAATGATCATAGGGTCAAGACAAGGTTAAATGCTCAATGTGACTAGATTGATATATCGAAATGGATAGGGAATGATCAGGGGGGTTGATCATACTAAATCGTTGGGTCTCACCATCGATGATCGACTATCTTGGTCGAAACACGTTGACGAAATATCCAGGAAAGTCTCTTCAGCTATTGGCGCCTTAAAATGCATGCGGCCCTTTATTTTTTACAAATACTGCGATACAAATCTATAACGCCTTAATATTACCACACTTTGATTATTGTAGTCCTATCCGGGACTGTTTGAGTAAGCAGTTAAGTGGCAAGCTGCAAAAATTACAAAATCGCGCAGCCAGAGTGATTACGAAATCGCCGTTTGACACGAGCTCGAGCCTCCTTCTGAATAAGCTCAAGTGGGAAAAGCTGTGGTTTCGTCGTCAAAAACAGAAAGCTCTGGTTATGTACAAGACAAGGCATAAACTTGCCCCGGAATACTTACAACGTCTTTTCACTCAACGCCACGCGGAATATAATTTGAGAAATCTAGAGGGAAAACTTGCTCTGCCCAAGCCGCATTCGAATTATCTGAAACGAAGTTTTTGTTATAGTGGGGCCTGTTTATGGAACAATTTGCCCCAAGAATTATAGGAAGCTAGCTCCATTGGACAGTTTAAACGAAACATCAGTCAGGCATCTAACTTATCTGATTCCCGCACGGCAATCTTGTAAAACAGTTGTAAAGCATTTTTCTTTTTTTTAAGCTTAACTGATGATTTTCCGTGTGTTTGAATAAAGTTTCTTATCTTATCTTATCTTATCTTATCTTATCTTATCTTATCTTATCTTATCTTATCTTATCTTATCTTATCTTATCTTATCTTATCTTATCTTAAATAAAAGGCCCCCTCGGCATTAAACGCCTGGGGTGTGTATTTATTCTAGGGGACGCTGACAGAAGTGTTAATCGAGTAAATACGCCGGTATGTTTTCATAATATGACGAATGAATGATCCAATTTCCCTTGTCCTCATGCGTACACCGGATTTTGATAATGGACCCCTTGCTTAGCGTTAGCTTTCACTTGTGAAGCCTCCAGCTCATAATCAGATTGGTGCTTTTTGCGCCTGTTCCTCATTACAAAATAGCTGACCACAGTGACTGCTGCAGCGATTACCACTACTCCTCCAACACTAACTACGACATAGGCGTACTGGTTGTACCATGGTGTCCCAGTGTGTGGAGGACCATTACAACAAACTTCTGCAAAGTTAAACGGCTTTACATTAATATAATATGTTGAAAAGTGCAGCAAAACTGACGATTGTTGTGTTTTTATCTCATAATCTTGCCATCTTTGTAGCTAATGCACTAACTCTGAAGGCTAAAATAGAGTTTTAAAAAATCGTTGATTATGAAAATTATCAGCAGACAAGAACGTTATTTCAAAACTGAGCAATATTCGATATTCGAAGAAGTGAGGCATTTGTTTTCCAACATGGACGCACTGCGCAAATCTAACTTGTGCGTTATCAGTTTAAATCAGTGTTGTTTTTGCTGCCGTTCATCAAATGTTTCGTGGTTGAGGTTTTTAATTAGCTTCAGGCGTTTTCAGAAATATTATGTCTCATGTTTAAACAAGTAAGTGGATAGAATGATTTAATGGTGTTTGTAACAAAAAGGATAGATTTTAGTTTAACAAAAAAGAGAGCCGTATCCTTAAAAACCACAATTACAAGTAAATCGTGACTGAGATTAACAACCAAGAGAGTAGTACATAATATCGAATTAGAACCCTTGGGAAATATTCCCTTATTATCAGTATTATGACGCCTTCCACATAATATTTTGTTTGCCTTATAACCACGCAATTCTTGATAACATTTGTAATCCAAAAATGAAATTATCAGTCTTCAAGTTGAAAGTCCAACGCGCTAACCACAAGACCACCGCGAATCCACTGTTAATGTCGTACTATTTATAAATTACCTATCCCGTCGTTGCAGCTGGGTTTAGTGCCATTCCACTGTCCGTGGAGGCATGATATGACAGCAGAGCCGTTCAAAACGAATCCTGGGTTACAGTGGAATCTGTAGACCATTCGGCCATCGCTTGTGTCATTTCTGCTCACATTTCCATTACTAAGTGTGTTTTCTATTGGAATGCAACCTGCAAGTGCAAGAAAGACATTAGCTACTTTGAACTTGGAGTTCAAAGTACGAACTTAAAGGAGCTATGTCATTGGGATTTAATTTAAACTAAGTACCTTTGTCGCACACGAAATGCTTATAGAACACTAAGAGGAAGATATCAACGGGAAAAAAGTGAAAAAAAAAACATACCGGTAATCAGAATTTAGTGAGTTTTCCAAGACACAAGGCGATAAACTCGCAATCCATTTCCATCCTGGCCAATCTTCAGCCCAAGACACATAATTATGTTACTCTTAGTGCACAAGTAGAATAATTAAAAAAAAACTGGACCAATCTTGGGTTTCCTCTGACTCCTGATGAAAATACGTCTTTCGGGCTTTTTAAAGTAACACTAAAAATGGTGACATGGCCCCTTTAAGCGGTTGTTTTTTCCGACAACCGGTGCGTTTAAAGGAAAGCTTTTGCTTACCTTGAGTCTCTGCCACCTTGATAGCCGCAATAAACGATTCCACGGCCCGCTTAGAAGCCCTTCCAATGCTGACCTTACCAGTGGTGTGGATATCGAACAGACACTGTTTGTTATCACTGCACACGTCACGTGCCTGCTGGCCCAGGGTGGCGTTATCAAACACCAAGTCCTCTTGATCCAAAAATATCGGCACGTACCAGACATCGAGATATGATGCATGACTCTTGCCTTCGTCATACGTGAATAACGAGTTATTAGCAGTTGTAGCCCCTGCAATAGAAATATGTCGAAGATTATGGTATAAAGTCGGAACGAGTAGGTTGTAACTCTCTAAGCCTTTTCGCCCTCTTTCTTTCTCAAACCCTATCTTTCATCCGCGCGTCGTACAGGCCATTTACTAGGTTGCTGAAAATGGTAAATTCGGATCCAAACTTAGACCAACTGACTTTAGGGATAAAGAGGTGAGTGGTCTGATTAAATATCATTTTTATAGCGTAGTCATTAACATAACCAGCAATTTAAAAATGTATTAAGTCACTAAGTGGTTTGTGCCCGTGATGTTTTGTAAGTCACTTGTAAATCTTTTTCATTGATGTTTGGCAATTTTGGGGGAGTGTATGAGATAAAATATGGGAATATATGTAATTTAGTTAAAACATAAAGAAAGCATTTTTTAAAATGCTTTCTTAAAAGGTCTAAGGAACTTTTTGATATAATTGTTGATGGATGAACACTAAAATAGATCAGCTTTAACACCGAAGGCTCTTGTCTGGGAATGGGCTTTTTTTTATAATTGTGCTTATGTTTCGAAATAATATTTCGTTTCCTATTTTTTTATTATTTCAAACTCATCTCAACTCAGTACAGTCATAATATCTTACATTGCTGTCCAAACCCGTAGTGAATTTTGGTCTGGCTGGAGTTTGTATCCAGGAAGGTTCCGTTGGGAAGCAGAAATTCCTGTTCTTTATTTTCATCCCAGAATCCTAGAAGGCCACTTGTATTTCCTGAATCAAGAAAAGTCCAAAACAACAATGTGAAACCAGTTAATTTTTCGTTCCAGCCATCTATACTTGTATGCGTAAACATTTTTTTAATTTTATTAGCTAACGAAATGTCGTCATAAATGTAGTTTATTAGTTGAATTGCTCATAGCAGTGTAGCGATACAAGAAAGCACTTCAAAGAAGCTAATGTTATCAGACTGTAGTGTCGCTTTGAAGAGACAAATACATATTTGTATCAAAGGAAATCTAAAATAATGGTCAAGTTTTGTTAAAAGTTATTGTATTAGTGCAATCAATAACTAAGGTATCAGTAACCCATAAGTGGGTTGAAACGTGTAACGCGCATTCACGGCTTCCGAATATTCATTTTTTGCTTAGTACTACATTTGAAATCCCCTCGGTCCCTCGACTTTGGAAGCAAGTTGTTCTTGCGAATTGATTGGTTAATATTTTTATCTTGATTTTCCAAATATGCCTGTAACAACTTCTTAGAAAATTGAATAATCGGAAGCTTGTTTTGAAGCTTACAAGAGACAGATGTACGTTTCAACCCACTTATGGGTTTCTGGTATGATATACTGCACCTTTAAACATCGGTGGTACCAGTAACATCATTTGTAAAATGTCCTCAACTTTCTCTATAGTGATGGATATCCCAGAGTTAATAAATATGACGGAGTATTTAGACGTGTTGTTGTATTTTAAAACAATGACGCCATTGAAATCCAACATTAACTGCTCATCGAGTTCTGTGATCTCACCATTTACCAAGATTTCAATTTCGTTGCGACCGTTGATGCGGACCTGAAAGAAAGAATATGTGTTCATATACCCTGGTGGATTTTTGTTTGACCTGGTAAAGTTTTTGTAAAATTCCTGGCGAACATCCAAGCCTCACCTGATCTGTTACAGACGGGTGTTCATATCGAACCTAAATTGTATAAAATCTTGCCCATTGCTCCCTCCCTCCCCCTCTCTATCTTCCCATGACCTTGCATCCCACAAGCCAATACAAACGCAATCAGAACGATGGCACAAACCGCTATAGACGTCTGCACGACAGTCTAATTTTCCTAATCATACTGGCACACCATTAAAAACAATACAAACTCAGAATTGTTACCTGGATAGTATCTGAGCTGTTTTCCTTCATTGCAAACGCTTTATAAACTGTTGCACCAGTCTCAGTCTCATCTTCATTGATCAATGGCTGCATTCGTCCCTGGAGGTCAAATTCAGGGCCGGCTATCTGGAGGATGTGATACTCCCCGTAGCCATTAAAGGTGTACTGCACACCATCAAGTGTAATCATGTGGGGATCTCCAAAACCAGTAGCTAGTGAACACAAACAGATAAAAATTATTAAGTAATTCTAACTTTTAAATGAAGAATATTTTATAAAACTGTACACTGACCTGTGGGGTGGTGAAGTTATGAACACAAATATAATCACATAAAAAAAGTGATAAACCCTATACTCAAGAAATCCATCTGGGCCCCGTTGTTCGAAAGCCGATTAACGCTAATCCCGGATTAAAAGTTAGCGAGGATTTATTTCTCTGTTTAAAAATATTTTCAAAAGGTCATTTGTAGCAAGTAGTGAAGACATGTTAAAGTCGAAACTGAAGGGCAGAAAACTTAGAAAATTGTTCTATTGTTGAGTTATTTAACTGAATTCAAAATTGACGCCAATCCTGGATTAGCTAAATCGTGCTTTGAACAACCCGGTCCTGGACACTGCTAGTGCTAGAAAGTAATTTGGGTAACTAGGAATCAAAGAAAACCGTGACCCCGGCTTTAACCAACTTAGCTACGAGTTCAGCTGAGAGCAGCTGATTCAAGGTCAAGTGTCAACGATATTTTATATTCCTAATAACCCAATTTCCTTTCTAGCACTAGCTAGCAGTCCAGAAAGATTTCGTAGGGTTTATCACTTCTTAGTACTATTTCATTAGCGTTTAGCATCACATAGTTATAAACACATTCTCCTTACCTGGTCTTGGTGGTTGATATTTGGAGCCGTCATCTGAAGGTCTTTTTTCAAAATACTTTTTACAGTTATCAGAAAGCATGCAGCAATCCCAGTAAGGAACAATGTCGTGAAAGAAATGAGACAAGCCTGGCACTCCAGCCTCAACATGAACTCGATCCAGGGACCCGCCATCGTTTGGACCAACCATTAAGTTTCCTTGATTATTATAGCAGCATTGTTGCCCTGCACCCTGGTTACTATAAAACAACGTATAAAGATATAATGATAGCCAGAATGTTTAGGGACACTTTTCTGTGTGCAAATCGAACTAAGCGATAACATACGCTCACCAAATCGCATAACAAAGCTTTTTTCCCACACCCCTTAACATTGTTGACTCCTGACACTCAGCATTGTTCAGGGGGGGGGGGGGGGGGGGGGGACTATTTTTACTGATGTTTTAATCAGTCGTCCCAAGGAGTGAGAACATGTAAGTATAGGTAAAAATAGAAACCATGTCTACGTTATTTGCGACATGAAAATAAAGCGAAAAAGATTTCGTCTGTTTAAAAGAATTGTTCCGCAAAATTCTCCTATTTTCCCAACATTTGGTGTTGCGAAATATTGCTCCTTAAAAATCGGTGAAAATTACATTAATAAGGTAGTAGTTAAAGAATGTACAAAAAGCCCACCCCATGGGGAGGCATTTCTTTATTTCGCCTTTACGAGAATGAGTCACTGGATAGAGTATAGTTTACAGGGTCTTCTTCATCATCTTCTTCTTCTGAAAGTATCTCCAATTGCAACTTCCCCTAACAATCTAGCATGAGCGTGATGAGTAGACGTAGGAGACAAGTCGTAGGGAGAATCGAACGCGTGACGCAGCGTGGTAACCCACCAATCATTCGGAGAGTGGTTAGGTTCAATAAATCATTTAATGACCGCAGTTCACAATATTTTGAAATGCAAAGTTCCCGGCATCCGAAAGTACGCCCAACTCATTTTGAAACGCAAATTTCCGTAAACAAATTGGCCTCACCCCCTCTCCCCCCACGTATATAAGCCCATCCCGAAAATAAGCCCACCTAAAAGGTCCTTTAAGAAAATATAAGCCCACGACGTATTTTCGGAGTTTTACAGTATACAGTGAACAATTAGAATTCGATTCAGTTGATTTCACCTTGGTATGTTTGTTCTGAAGCAGTGCGAGGCTCCATAGTGATAAATGCTGCAATGTAACTCAGCATTGGGATTACAGTATTCATCAATCATGAACCGGCCACTGTCCGCCATGGCTTGAAGAAGAGTTTGTGGGCAGGAAAGAAGAGAAGCATCATCTTTGTAAAGAAAAGAAAAACAAAGGACAAGATCTCAACAACAGTAGACTGATTAAGAATCATAAACATGGTTGCAAAATATTTTTTAGTATGATTGTGTGTGTGTCTTAGGGCGTTTACCATTTGTCAGAACTGCCCGGCCGGACCGCTCAATCCGTAAATATTATTCCCGCCATTATTTGTCAGAACTGATCGGCCAGACTGTGGTAAAATTGGAAACATTATGCACCCGTTTGATGGACTTGTAGGAACAAATCTTCAAAAAGCCGCATTCTAGTTACAAACGGACCGGTCTGGCCGGCCAGTTCTGACAGATGGTAAGCGCCATTAGTTACAACGTACTATACGCTTAAAATACGTTTTAAATCACAATCTCAAACAAATACAATTTCATAGCTGGCTGCAATACACTTCTTTTACATGTACAGTTATTTCTGATAGTTGGCAAGATTAAACATACACTTTAGTCAGTTATAATGGAATTATGATGATAACACGATGATGATGGCAAGGAAGAAAGATAAACCAGAAAGGCAGATTAATCTTGCTACCAAGAAGCCTGGACCTAGATTTGCAGGCTTTCTTGCAGTCCTGGCCAAAAACTATGGTCTGCTCAGCCAGGTTGGTAAGGCTTTCCTTGTGTCTTTAGTGTATTTTTCTGTAGTTTAACAATTTTTTTACCTGTGTATACTTTAGGATGTGGCTGCCTTTCGTGCCAGTACAAGCATCGCTCGTGACCCAAGTGGTAATTTATCCAGTAAAATAGATCGCTCCAGATCCACTCGGCCGGAGAATACCCGGGCTTGACACCAGTCCTTCTGACTACCACCAGTGTAACGAAACGTCCGTTTCCAACAGTGGCTCTGAAGTATCGTTAGGATATTAAAAAACGATCTGATTATTTAGATTACCTATATATTTTTTAAATGCAATACCCAGTCACATGCAACAAACAATTTAATTAACTGGCGGTTGCATTTTGCAAGGAAGCCTGAGTGAATTACTGTCCTAACTAAGTCACACGATTCTTAAGTAAATTATAATCTCGAATCCATCGGCATAGAAAAAAGAGAAGGTAACCTAACTTAAAGAATCCTTTGAGCCAACTTGTCAATACGAAACGTTTGTACCCTCCCTTCCCCTAGACGTTTTACTTCATCGACACCCACCCCCTGCATCCAGCTCCCCACCCCTCCCTCTAACGTCATCCGCATGGGTTAGGCATACATATCGCGGGCTCATTTTTCACCGACCCTTCCTTCTCCTGGGCGTTTTGCTCCACCGACCTCCCACTCCTTGCGTCGAACTCCCCACCTCCCGTCCCTCCAACGCCATCTCCTTGGGTAGGAAAGCACTTGGAGGGATAGATGAGAGGGCCCAAAAATCATTATTGAGACTTAAATAACGTAATGTCGACACTAAGAATTTTATTTTCTATAAATTTTTAAGTGTAAAAAAGAAAATCTAAAATCCCCACTCAGGATTGAACCTGTGACCTCAGCTAGGCTAAGGGTTGCATAGCCTACCGTACCACTATACCACTGTACCACCTAGCTTCTCGGGTTGCTTATTCCTAAATTTAACTATATAAACTGCTACCCCTTACTGTAACTGAAAGCTAACCAGTTACTCCGTTATATAAGTCTCAATAAGGTGTCCCATTTTCCTGTTGGGCCCTCGCGTCTATCCCTTCAAGTGTCCTCCCCTTGGGTAACGCATGTGACGTTTACATACAGCGGCCTCAGTGATAGCAGCCGATCGACCGATCGAGTGAAATTTCGTGTATTTACGAGTTAAAAAAAGTAACCTTACCCTTGTCCTTCACCCTGTGGCACCACAAATGTCGCTTCTCCAGTATTCATGTGCTCCGTTACTAAAGTGAACATGCTGTGAAAGAACACGTGACCATCATCCTTCATAGAAAAGCGCGCCAACTGAATATCTACTGTCTGATTTTCAAATCCGAGGTGGACTGGTTCCCATGTGATATTAACATGCCTTTGTTCAAACCAATCGTGTGTGGCCAGTCGAGTAACACGGGGTGTGAACCTGTTGATGTTAACTACAAGAAAACTTGTTGTTAAGCTGAGTCCGGTTAGCATGTAAACACGGAGGAGAATCAATTTTATAACTAAGATTTACATGCTTCTGAGTTATCGTTCTCCAAATTTCAGTGTCAAGATGGTGCTGGATAAATTTTGCAGATTAATTTATAGCTTCATTCATTTATAACCTTCGTTCACTTCTTTATTCCGTTGAGTGTCGTAAACCAAAACCAAAATTACTCTGGCCAATCACATCAAACGCAGACAATCATCATATCCAAAGAACCAATCAGAGTTCGAAAGAAATACATTCAGCCGGCTCCAAGCGCGGATAAACGCGTGCAGGCTAGTCACAATTGGTTTTTGGTTTTACTTCGAAATGTTTGTGGAAGTGGAGCGAAAATTTTCAGCCAATCACAAAGCATAACAATGCAAAACGCAAAACAACATTCAACGACACGACCGGCTCAAATGAAAACTGCTCTATCATCTTAATATCATTAAATTCTTTCTTCATTTCCTAAGACTGACTACTGTTTCTTTTTTCAGTTCTTTCTCCAAACCGCATCATCGTAAGAGTGGTTAAGTTATTACCTATTGTTAAAATTCCTTGAAAGTCAAAACTCCTTCCTCCGTTGACTGACATTTTAATTGACAGCCTGCCAGTCAGGTTAAGCTCGGGCACCGCGCAGAATGCCCGGATGTCGCTGATATATCTTCCGTTGGTTCTTTTCCTGCCAGGAAATTCACAAATGATATCATCCGATTGGTTGTAGCAGGGCCCAGATATTAAAATGTTATCACCGCCGAGCATGTTTACTGTCTGAGGCGAAACGACAAGTGATCCTGAAAAGAAATCAAATTTGAAAAAAAGAATTGACGTTTTTAAAATATATATATATATACACTTGCTCTCTTTACATTTTTAAAAATTTACACGCGAAATGTGAATTTCGATAGTTCTGTACTTACGTTCTGGTACAGTAAAATTTTGTCGTTTTGTTTACCTCTTTTTATTTTATTGTGCAAATTAACCAAATCCCTGAACTTGAACTACACTAATGAAATTTTGTATGTTAAATTATTATATAGCGAGAGCTTGTAATGATATAACGCGCACTGTGATTGTCTAATAAACCATATGATAAACGTTTTATTAACTCTCACTAGCTCGGGGCCATACTGGGAGAATATCGCCCTCAGCCTTTCTTGTACAAATCTCGCTTCGCTCGGTCCGTATACCAGAAAAACCGCGGACGGGCAAAGCTCTCCCAGCAGGGTCCTTGCGGAAAAAATAAACAGGAATAGTAAAATTTGCAGCACTGTAACATTTTTTAAATAGAAAAGAAAAAATATACACATGTACGTATCGTTTGAGGTAGCATGACTAAAGCAGCTTCCACCTTTCGTATTGCAGCCGGCAGCTTCGATTTTAGCGTTGTCGATGCGGAAAATCCACTGACCAGGATTCGCCACATTTGACTGGTTAGGAAGGTCGAGCACTTGATGGGTACGAGATCCAGGGATATTAAAATATCGTACACCATCACCAGCATTAAACCCTGCCTGTTGGTAAAAGAGAATCGAACGTAATGAACAAAAAGCATTTCTACATAGCCTCCATGGCTTTTCTACAGATAACTGTTGAACCACGTAGTACTGGTGATACAAGCAAGGAATCAGAGAATTAACTCTGTCTAAATTATAGTGCTAAGGTCAACCCATAGATTTCCCTATACTGAGAGTTAGCCCTGGTAAGGAAATGAGGGCCACACGAGGGAAAGAAAAAAATCTTTGACCTTGGTGGGATTTGAACCCACGACCTCCGGATTAGATCTTCCGTCGCTCTACCGCTTGAGCCACGAGGCCGTACGGGAACAGATCGTGGGTACAGTAAGGTGGCAATTCGTGGCAAAGAGAATGTGAAGAGAATATTAAACCAGTGCTACGTGGCTCAACATTTATTTTTACCCTTTACATTCTCATTGCCACGAATTACCACCTTACTGTACCCACGATCTGCTCCCGTACGATCTCGTGGCTCAAGCTGTAGAGCGACGGAAAATCTAATCCGGAGGTCGTGGGTTCGAATCCCACCGAGGTCAAAGATTTTTTTCTTTCCCTCGTGTGGTCCCTCATTTCCTTACCAGGGCTAATGCTCAGTACAGGGAAATCACGCTATGGGTTGACCTTACACACAGAGTTAATTCTCTGATTCCTTGTTTTTCTACAGATAATAACCTCCATAGCCTTCAAATCAGCTCTGCACAGGAGGTCCTGCTTTCATGTACAGATGTTATGTAAGATCTTTGGAAAGAACATACCGTATAGACAACCCGAGGACCTTCAAGACAATTTATCTTAAATATAACACTTTACAAAGCCTCACTTGTATGCATTAAATTTTATTAGTTTGTTATTAGTAGCGGAGCCTAGCCGGGCCGAAGGCCCGGCTGCGGAGCCCCATACTCATAGAACCTATGCCCTCATTTTTCATGGTCATGGCTAGCGGAATGTTTCGCGGGCGCTGTCTGCAACAAAAACATGTGTGTCGGAGATGTGTGTCGCGCAAGGCTAGCGCGCATGCGCGTATGACGCCACACAACATCCGGGATCTTAGCGGAGGACTAGCTCGTGGGCGCGTATGACGTCGCAAAATATGCACGTACGACGTCATGTTGAAACCAAAGCGAGGCTTTTTTTTTCGCGCGGTTACACGGCCGAATGTCACGTCAGCTGGGAAAACACTTTGATGTTTTGCTGTGTTTACTGAGCGGAGAAAACGGTTTAAATTAAAGTCGTTATTTTCCTGCATTTTTTCGTGGTTTGCTACTCAAGACAGGGATGCTAATTAAGGGATACTCAGGAGCCGCTTTAGTGGAAAAAGAAGAGCTTTCAGGGATAAAATCTTGCTTCGAGGAACTATATACGTTTTTAGCAATGCGAGAGATGGGTTCGTTTTACGGATTTCAGCACCAAAGCGGAGATTTAAAGAATTTCCAAGCACAGTAGTCGCCGGAGGGTCTTAAAGGTAAAACAAATTACATTTTTCGATGGAAATTTATCTAGATATCAATCTGTGATTGAGTTTTTGTTAATGTGTTCTCGTTAGTTTTGGAGAATTGTTTTTAAACGTGTAGCTTAAATTCAGTTGTATTAATTTCTTGAATTTCATCGAAGACACGGCTCGGCCTCGATGCGCGTTTTCCGTTTTGCTTTTCAACATAAACTAATGGAGATTTGAATAAAATTTATCGAAAGAAGATTGTGTTGTCCATTTTTATGTGTTTGTTCATTCATTACATAGGTTGAAAAGCGATTTTATGTAAACAAAACAAGACTTGAATTTTATTATAGTTCTAACTTCACTCGCGTGGCCGTATGCAAATATGTTTGTATTTTTGGCAATTTTGATTTCCAAATCAGTTTCTCAGGCATTTTTTGACAAGCTACAACTGTATTTTTTAACAGTAGTCGTAATAGTTATTCTAGACGGAGAAAAAGTTGTTTTTGTGAACTTTTGTACGGTCTAAATGTACTGTGCAGACGGTCGCGTAATACTGTTTTTGAGAATTGCTAAAATTGAAAAATAGCCCGGTCGTCAATATTAATCTTAATTCTTGTGCTTCCGACCTTTCACCTATTAGTTAAGTTTCATCTTAGTTAAGCTTGTTCAGAGGGTCTTCAGAGGGCGCCGCTGTTAGGCTAAGCCTAACTATATATATTAGAATTTTTAAATAGTATAGCAGGCCCACATCAGCTTAGCTGCCTTATTTTAACCTGCTTTACCAAATAAACTATGTATGTATGTATGTACTTCCCCCATCATTTGTTGTTAATTTGTAGAGTACCCAGGTTTTATTCTTTAATCAATTGTTGACCTTTAGATAGTTTAGATAGGTGTCCTTACTTAGTGGGTAACTGCTATATTTTATCTTGACACAGAAATAAAGTTTTTATTTATTATTATGTTGTCATAGAGAAACGAAAAACAAGAAATGGAATTATGGAACCATACGTTTATATCTGTACATGTGCAATCTATTCTGGGGCATTTGAGGGAGTTTCTTTGGGTGTTTCTTTGTATGCCTAATTAATTCCTATTTTTTATTAAGTTTTTTCATTATCCATGACAACGTTATTGCAATTAGGTGTATGTATTTAATAATTTCCAATTTCCAGAGCGACTTTACAATTGAGTGTCGAAAGTAATCCCGTGATTGCTTTGGTTTTGCATTGCTACGCGTTCTGATTGGCTTAAAAATCTCGCGCCACTTTCTCAACCAATCAGAAGTAAAACCAAAACCAATAGCAATTTATGCATGCGTTTTCCCGCACTTGGCGCCGGCGACATGTATTTGCTTCGAGTTCTGATTGGTTCATTGGATTGTCTGCATCTGTTGTGATTGGTCAGAGTGATTACTTTGGTTTTGGTTTTACGACACTCAAATAAAAACTGCTCTAATTTTAACTTGTTTTTGCGGTGCCCCCACCCTTTCCTTTTATTTACTTGTTGACTTCCTTTAAAATTTATTTATGTCATGCATTCGATCACTTTCAATCACTTTCTTTTTGTAAGTCTAGCTGTAAGTCTTATTTATATGGCGAAGTTAATAAAATGAAATAAAATATTCAGAATGGTGGCCTTGAAAGGTCAATATAAACACTTTTACTTATTTATTTCATACCTGTGCAGGGGTACCTCCCAGTCCGGAGCTGTTCCCTGAACTGGCAGTCCCAGTAGTCCACGTGACTTTGTTATAATTAAATATCACAAACGAGTATCTTCCGTTTGTAATAAGAACTGCCTGAAATGTGTTTCTCTGAAAATGAGAAGTATGTAGGTGAGCAAGCAAACAAAAAAGGTAGCTAGTAATTGAGTAAAGACATGTCCAAACGAGCGCATGAATGAATGAATGAATGAATGAATGCACCCCTCCCCAGGTAATATAGGCTAAAGAGGACAAGGTAACAGAGCACCCCCCCCCCCCCCCCCCCCCCCTCCACCCCCTTCTCCAGGTAATATAGGGTCAAAGCCGACTGGTTAGGAGAGCGTTCCTCTCCATTTCCCAAGCACTACAAGGTTCGCATCGTTCGCTTATGTCTTTTAACCCTATGACACACTAAGAAGCGTGTTTGGAGGCTATTATTTGCGCACCTTATTCGTGTTATTTCCACTAGCACCGTAAAATGCCACTTCATACCACGTAGCGATGAATAACCACTTGGCTTTGAAGTTTCCGTGATTCACATAGGTGGCCGTGATGACATCAGTGGCCTGTTGCAGGAGGCTTTGGTCCGTGGTCTCTCGATAGAACACTTCTCCCGCTACAGTTGTATCGACATCAGCCCAAAATGGCGCCACTAAGCGGCGATTGTTGCCGAGAGGAAAAGCATCTGGCGTGTATTGTGAAACGCGAACCAAGAAAGAAATTACTCCATTAGTATTGACCTGGATTGGAGAATCAAACAAAGACGTGCATAAGGAGCCGGAGATTGTTGTGTGTTCTTTCAGCCTGCAGAAACTGGTAGTCGTAGTGTCATAAATATGAATGTGACTCTACTCTATGATGCAACAAACTAGCAGTGACGATGCGGGTTTTAATGCTCCACATTGAGCTATCAAGCCCTTGGGAATTCATTTATAACAATAGCGACCTTTAGATTTGACTACGAGTACGAAATCGAGTACGAGTACGTCTTTGGAATTTCGAGATAATTGTATCCCCCGAACTTTAACTCTTTCCCGGTTGCTGACTAACACATAAATAAACGTCAGGGATAAGATTGGTGTGATAATTAATTATATGAGGCACACGAATTTGGTTTGAAAACTCGTACTCGTACTCAATCTCGTACTCGTAGTCAAATCTAAAGGTCGCTAATGTATATCTGGCGATTGAAACTGTATCAAATGCATGACTTTTCAATAAATGATTTTTGATGGAGTTTTGATGCAACTAAAGTTGGACTCTGTATCACAAATCTGAGGATGACTTTTTGTCATCCATCTGATCCATCCATCAGTCCATCCATCCGTCCACCCGTCTGTCCGTTCATCCGTCCGCGTCCGCGTCCGTGACCCACCCGTCCATCCATTTATTTCGATTTATTGTCATGTATCTCATAGTCATCGTGTGATATATCTTATTAAATAATAAATAAATGAAAATAAATAACGTAACAGTTACGATTCATCTTTCAAAATAAAAGTTATCGTTATATTGTCTTTGCAATAAATGGTTTGCAATCAATCTCTATGTAGAAATTCAGATGAAAACGTTTTGTTACACCTACGTACAACGATGGCAGCACCAATCGATGGAAAAGGAAATCAATAATAACACATACCCAACCTGACCGATACCAATCGATACCATGTATCGATACCACATATCCTACCTTATAATTCAACAAATTGATACACTGCCCAAATATGATCATAAAGCTTTCGATATACGTTAGGTCTACATGACGTATATTCAGCGGTGTAAGTAAATATCGCATTTTAAAGGAAAGTGATCACCTCTGAAATATGATATAGACTTGATACTTCCTCAGAAAAGTTTGTGATCTTTGTATTAAGCGGATTAAAGTTAAACGATCTCGCCATTACGGCTGTAGGAGCTAACGCGAGCAAGTTTGTAAACAGTAGCGATTGATTCAGCTCTTACAGTTTGAAAATTTGGTGCTGATCATAGTTAGTCTCCTCTACTAACTATGGTGCTGATGGAAGAGACTAAAAAGCCACATCAACTACAGGTAACGATATTTTAACCGTTTCTTGCATCCTTTAGCTGTGAATGTTTGTAAGAAATACTGTTCACGCTGCAGTTCTCTCAGACTTTTTGCCACTATGTTTAGGTAGCCGTGTGTTTGTTCAATTTGTTTTTATTCTGAATCGTATTGGACCTTAAGGAGGCTCGTAAGGGTCAAGTTCCTACTTTCAATAGTGTGCCTAAATGATGAAATATTAAAAAATGACGCAACCGGTGATATGGATAACTTTGGGATGTCTATACGACGCTATTATCAGGCAATACTTTAAGGGTGCTTGTGACGTCATTGCCATTACCATGGCAACAGTACGGCTATCTGAAAAGAACCTCTAAAACTCAGTTTTTATCTTTAAAACTATACGGTGACCTATTTTTTTTCTCAATTTGGAAAGCACAACTTATTTTCTTTTTTTTTTGGCGCTATAACAAAAATCTATCTTGTTTAAGATTGGATATGCCGAATACTGCTTGCATACAGAAAATCAGGATAGGTCACCAAACAAACTTTCGAGATAAAGAGGAATATTTTATGCACGATTTTTTTCCGGTTCGCGCGATTTTACGCAGTATTTTCATTCCCGGTGAGCTTCACGTGCTACTTTTTGATAGGAAAATCAGCTAACGCGTGCGTCAATGCATGACGAGTGCATGTCGCGCGTGCACGCAGCTGGAAACCCTTTCTAGCCTCCTTAAAGGCCGGTACACACTAGGGGACACGTTGCGACACGTTGGACATGAAGCGGGGACATGTTGCAGCGACAGTTTTCCTCGTGTGACATCCCTGTTTTGCGAAAAAGTTCTGTTGCGAGACACAATTTTATCCCCGCAACATGTTGCACGAAATTCAGCTGGTTGAATTCGTGCGTCATGAAGCGGGGACAAAATGACCCCCATTTCGATGTCGCATCGTGTGCACCTGCTCTTGCAAACTGTCCCCGCTACAAAATAGGTGTAGTAGGCTCCTTTTTCTTCTCTTCTTTTCAGCCACTTGCGTATCCATCGTTTTCGGTCAACATAATTACACATTTCTTCATCTAGTAATATCATTGACAGTAGTAGAAGCTTCTTTTTTCTAACCATAGAGTCCGCCATCTTTCTTTGCTCGTATGCTAGTTCCCAGGCGCCCTTAGTGATTTCTGTGATTTTTATACCTCAATCCGCTTTGTGTGCACCAGCTTGCGTACTGTTCCTGCAACATGCGTCAGTATGCTGTGCACACGAAGGGGCTTGTTCCCGCTTCATGTCCCTGCAACATGTCCCCTAGTGTGTGCCGGCCTTAAGGGCGTTCACGCTAATTGTTTATGCGCATCCTTACTGCCAACGCAATTCATGCCGCAACGCTATGCTACGTCATGCACGAGCGCGCGCGCAAGAGAAGAAATCTAAGCACATAACTTTCCTTATATTTAACTCGCTTGGATGGTCCAATTCTCGACAGATTGTGAAAAAATGAACAACCACCCCCCCCCCCCCCCCCCCCCCCCATTTTTTTTTTTTTTGCATTCTGACAGGAGTAACTCATTACCTAGCTGTAGCAAAGGGTTTTTTAAATCGATGTTAGAAGATTTTCGCGCGAACGTCCTAAATGGTGCAAATTGAAATATTTTTGTTTTTGACTGATGGGAAGATATTGTTCTCTTTTTTGCCATTTTAAGGTGTTTCCCTCTAGTTTCAATGCAGCCGCACCGACCATTTTTGAGCGGCCGTTTAAATAACTTTCCTTTATTGAATTGGTATGAAACTTACACAAAATATTGTACTCAGTTTGAAGTTTATAAAAGTGTAACAATTTTGTAAATTGCATTTAAAATTGCGGAGATAAACGAGAAACATTGAAATCACTTGAGTCTAAATTCAATTAAGCTTATAAAAGTTTAATTTCTCAATCCTTAATTTACGCCAAAATGTGTGTTTAGAGTATGAGATGAAACTGTAAAAGTTTGAAAGCGTTTCTCGTTTTAGTTTTGGAGATTCGATTTCCTATAGGAAACCATAGTTTTTTTGACTGAGTCCTTGATATTGTAGTTTTAGCGCTTTTCTATATATTTCAAAAACCGCGAGATAGATTTTTTTTTAACTTTTATAGTCGTTTCTTTATAATATGAACAACATTGTCTCGAAGTTTCATCTTGATTGAAACATTGCAACATGGTCAAATAAAATAATAAAGTTCACCCAAAACGCGATTGAGACTTTGTGCTTTGATTGCACGGTTGAAGGC
The DNA here is from genome assembly GCA_024195265.1 of Dendrophyllia cribrosa. Classification (NCBI taxonomy): domain Eukaryota; kingdom Metazoa; phylum Cnidaria; class Anthozoa; order Scleractinia; family Dendrophylliidae; genus Dendrophyllia; species Dendrophyllia cribrosa. The sequence goes on along the minus strand of JAJLRJ010000001.1, from coordinate 47,412,825 downwards.
GCACAAAGACGCTTTATTTAATTAATTCAGGTGAAGCGCAACGCATTTCTGCGTGACCATCGTGTTTTGCGGAGTAACGTTAGGGGCTGTGTTCCACGTTATTTTAATCATTCCCACGAATTTCAGTGGGAAGTTTATTAGAAAGCAGGTTTTTTATTCGCATTTGACGTGCACTGGACACTCTCGACATTTTGAATTGTAGGGAAAAGAAAGAAGTCAACGCGATTTGCATAATTCTCAACACGCAGAAATGCGTTACACTTCACCTGAATTAATTAAAGCGTCTTTGCGACGTGCGCCTTCAACCGTGCAATCAAAGCACAAAGTCTCAATCGCGTTTTAAGTGAACTTTATTATTTTATTTGACCATGTTGCAATGTTTCAATCAAGATGAAACTTCGAGACAATGTTGTTCATATTATAAAGAAACGACCATAAAGGTTTAAAAAAAATCTATCTCGCGGTTTTTTAAATATGTAGAAAAGTGCTAAAACTACAATATCAAGGACTCAGTAAAAAAACTACGGTTTCCTATAGAAAATCGAATCTCCAAAACTAAAACGAGAAATGCTTTCAAACTTTCATAGTTTCATCTCATACACTAAACACACATTTTGGCGTAAATTTGAGATTGAGAAATTAAACTTTTATAAGCTTAATTGAGGAACTTGTAGATGTGCTCATACACAGGCAAAATCACAAGTTCGAAATGTTTTTCTAATTTACTCGAAATCGGCTGGACAAAAGTTTCTAATTTTTAGATATTTTGTTTGCCATATGTCATAGTTTATCGTAATAGTTTTGATTTTTCTAGATGCCATCGCAATCGCTCGCAATTTAGACTCAAGTGATTTCAATGTTTCTCGTTTATCTCCGCAATTTTAAATCCGATTTACAAAATTCTTACACTTTTATAAACTTCAAACTTTGTACAATATTTTGTATAAGTTTCATACTAATTCAATAAAGGAAAGTTAGTTAAACGGCCGCTCAAAAATGGTAGGTGCGGCTACACGGAAACTAGAGGGAAACACCTTAATATCCATTTACATGAGAGGTGAACAGTGCAAGATAAAGTTAACAAAATAATGTTGTACTTACAAATAGTGAATCGTGTTTCTGATCAAAGAAAGGGAATGGAATCGATATCTGCACCTCCCCAGAACTACCGTCGTCATTTGGTGAAACAGCCTGGTCTCCCTCACTTCTTCCAAAAGGATAAAACTTCGGAAGCACAAGAGCCTCGGACAAAAATACGATTTGACAACAGACAAAAAGTAGTCGAAATATTAAGCATACTCTAGGCTTCATGCTTTCTTGCCAGACAAAATGATGTTGCACGTAAACGTTCTGTAGTAGAAACGAAACAAAATAATGACAAGTCCGGGCCTGGGATGAAGGTTATATATGCATTGGATGTTGAATGACATGGTACTTTATTTCTTTGAAGGTTAAATACCCTAAATGTCTTTACGATTATAAAATGTTTTAGCAACCGCTGCAACCCATATACGTTTTTATTCGGCTCATATATTGGATGACTGAATGTACATGTACGTAAACAGTGCGTAAATTTCGCTCCAAATCCACGTTTTTACGCACGTAAAAGTTCGTTTTTACGTACGTTTTCGACAGTGGAAATCCGGCTAAAAAGCTATAATGGCGTTCCAGCTCAGGAAGTTGTCCTTAGGACTGACCTTTTGAAGATTGTTTCATGTCAGCCTGCTATCGTTACACATCGCTGTTTTCATTAATTCGTTTACTTATTTTAGTGTTTACGTAAATTTCTTCTGTTTGCGCTTTTTTTTGAACTGCGAGCTACGTGCCTTCCGCGCCGTATTCGTTTACGGTTGCAACACTTCCGCGTTACTTTATTTGCGCATAAAGAAGTTTATTTTCGATTCAGCCGTACGGTTAGTTCGTTTACGTGTAATATTGTAAATTGTCGTCAAGCATGGCATAACACATAACTCTGGCCAACTGTTGACATCAGTTCACCTGGTCAATAAAATGCGAGTATATTGGCGTATCTAGGCGAGGTGCCAGGAGAGTACCCCTCCTCGCCCCCCCCCCCCCCCCCCCCCCCCCCCTTCCGGATGGGGGCAAAAAAAGATTCAGCCTCTAAAAAATTATCACTTTACCCCCAACATCCCCACCCCCCCCCCCCCCTCCCTCTCACCCGACCCCCTTATTCACTCTAAGTCCCCCACCCCCTTACGATAGAGTCTTCATCCGCCACTGGAGTCGTCTTATTATTTTTCTTTAAACATCACTTGGTCCATCAGTTGTAAAAGACATATAGGGGAATGATTGCAATCTACTGGGTCACTCCACAGTCCTCAGCTAACAAACAAGTCAGTTGATAATTCCAGTGACTTCTATTGATAAACCATGCAATGACCACTTGGACAAACACCAGCAAATTGTGGCCGCATCTTTGTGCAATTGAAGAAGACATTTTTAGCTGTTCCATCAGCCTGGCATTTTGTTTTTAAAAGTTTTTTAACTGTCAGTTAAAGGAATATTATTTCACTTCAGTTACAGCTGTCGGCGAGGGTTTTCGACAATCGTTCCTTAACTTACATAGTGGCGTTTCTCAAACACCATTTCGAAAAACAATAGTAATCTCGGGAGTGAACAGAAATGCCGGGTAGGGGGGTAAAGTAGGTACTAGATTTCGTCGGCGTATTTGTCAAAATAGCGGGTGACGAACTTTGTCAATCGGCATTGAAAAATGGAAGACTGCTAGCCTGCAAGACTCTGGAGACTGTGAACATGCCAGTCAATCTTGAATTTATATTGGCTGTAATACTTCCTAACAAAGCCCTCTTGAATAATCAAGATCACATTAAATATTTGACTCATAATGGTGGCGAAGTTCAAATTAATTCCGTTTAATTTTCACTTTTAATAAACAGAAACTAGCAAGAAACTAATAGCAGGCTCCGACTTCACATGTCAGAATAGACGATATTCGTATTCTCGGTATTGAACTGGAACTAGCTTGCAGACGAGGCTCATGCGGGGGATTCTTTTCACATGCAAATATTTTTAATGATATTCCCCCGCATGAGCCTCCATTGCAAGCTAGTTCCAGTTCAATACCGAGAATACGAATATTGTCCATTGGCCGGCCGGATCGATCTGTTCGTAAACAGTATTCCATTATTTGTCAGAACTGACCGGCCATTTTGTAAATAATATTAGTATCCATTTTGATGGACGTTTATGTTCAGGTCATGCACGCTCATTCTATTTACCAACGAATTGGATCGATCAGCCAGTTCGAACAAATGGTAAGCGACCTACTGAAGGAGTGAAATGTTTATGTCACATAAAATGCCACCCAAAAATAAAATTAAAAAATGACAAGTGAAAATGACTTGTCATATAACACACTTTTCCGCTGAAATATTGTTTATTCTGCAACATTTATCATTTCTTCTCAACCTGGGATTTTAACGTAGTTAGCGTAAGAGGACAGCGCGCAATCAGATAAGTGTAATTCAGCCTCCATATTTGCACTCATTTCAGTGCAGTGTATCGCCCTCCAAATTTTCATCAATTGAAATACATTGTAGTATTTAACAGCTATAATATCTAGTACTACACGTTTTCAGAGGGAAGGGCGTGTAAAGTGGAGACCACTTCCTTAGCGCCTTGTAGCGAATGAAAAACCAATGTCTTAGAAACGTTAGTATTCCTCTGATCGATAGCTGAGTTCCTTTCCTGTGTATTTGATTGACAGCTAGGAGTTCTAGAAGCTTCGTTGCTTTCGGTATGAGAAGCTTGACTTTCGGTATGAGAGGCTTGACTTAATGCTTCATTGTCAGTCCATGCATTGACCACGTGACTTCGGATTGACTCTTCAGTATTGGCCACCAGAGTTCTTTCATTTGAAGCAGTGGGCGTATTTCCACCAGATGCCTCATTGTCACTGATTCTACTATTTTCGTCCGCGGAACTCAAATGAGCGTGACAAATATAGTCCACAGAACGTGGACTACGTGACGCGATCAAAATTACATTTCCCGGATATGGCGGTGGAGGCTCTTCATTTTCCTCCGCACGATAGTCCCTCTCTAGGTGCTGAGACAGGTTGTCCTCGGACGCACCTATTGGTATCACGCGAGAATGGTCTATGAAGCGAGCACTGTGTAAGGACAAGCTAAAAGTACTTGAAGCTAAGCTGGGTCTTGTCTCCGAGACATCGGGTGATAAGGAGTTCCGTCTGGAAGGTGGATAAAGGTGTGGAGAGCGAATAACTGAAAAAAAAAAAAAAAAAAAAAAGGAACTGGTAGAGTTTAGTGGCATAACAAGTAGTGGGGAGATTGGTGAGGAGAAAGGTCAAATGGGAGCTTGGTTAATTGTCCGTTTACGGAGCTCCCTCCCATTATGCCTTGAAGCTTAGTGGTAGAGCGTTTGCACTGGAATCACAAAGGTCATGGGTTCGAAGCCTGATAATTTTTTTCAGGCCTTCAGTTGCAGCATAACTGCGATGATCACATTCTCTGATCTTTAATTTCTTCTTCTGCAGTTCATACGAATCTATTTTCATGTACACATTATACAGTCATTATTGATAAATCGATAGATAAAATGTCATTTTAGGAACAAGTAAGACAGAGGTTGGAATGAATATGAAGGGCGTATGCACGGCGGCCATGTTGGTGTTCAGAAACGATAGAAATCGTTTGCATAAAAATACGGTTTAAGGCTGGTTCTCATATAATGGTCCCGGTCGCCCCGGTCGTCCGAGTCGTTTCAAAAGTGTTTTTGCAAACGACTCAGACGATCGGGACGACTCAAGCGATTTGGGTTCTCATATGATCGTCCCAGTCGTTCCGAACGTCAATAGCGCGGTCGTAAACTCGGTCCGACAACATGTTTTGGAAGCGAGAATCGTAAAAAAACGGCGGCTGTTAAAACAGAGTTAAACTCCGAAGTTGTCGCCATTTTGGAACTGATAGAGCTATGAATACTGGGGTAGATTTGGGTCGCTTCGATCGCCTCAGTCGTCCCGGTCACCTGAGAGTAGTTCTCGTATGACCGTCCCCGATTTTTCACGATCGTATACCAGTCGTTCGGATAGAACACAGTTCTATCCAAGCGACCGCGATCGTCCCAGTCGTCCGGATCGTTTGTGATCATCCCGGGTCGTCTCAGAAGCGTTCTCATATAATCGTCCCGGTCGTCCGTGCACTTTTTTAAACGACTCGGACGACCATGACGATTATATGAGAACCAGCCTTTAATTCCCAAAGGATGGAAATTGTATTGTTCTGAACACCAACATGAAGTTCTACAGAGAGACTGAAGGTACCTTTCAGTGAACTTCCAGTTTAGTTGCTTAAAGTCGCCTTCCAAACGCCTCAAGTTCCCTTATATTAAAAAGCCTAAAGTAAAGTGGCCTACATTTTCTAGAGAACTTTACTAAAGTCGACTGAAATCGCCTTAAATCTCCCTAAGTTACGGCGACTTTAGGTCCTAGAGTATAGGCCTTATACCCACGGACCTAGATCTTGGCGTTTTGTCATGACGCATACCCTTCAGTCATTTGTGGCGGTAATAGACATGAATTGCAACAAAAAAAAAGCCTGACAAAAAGAATCAGGCTTAGACGGGACTCGAACCTGTGACCTTACAATGACTTACTATACCTTACAATACCACTGCACCCTTCATGGCCAGTAATTATATACAAATAGTTAGCATACCTGCATTATAAGAGGGTGGCGGATCACCTGTCCGATCACCTGATCCGTTGCCGGCGTTCCCAGATCTTTGACGGTTTCCCGTGATGCGTCTGTTGTTTGATCGGAGCTGAAGGACGACCAGTGCGCATGCCACTAGACAGATGCAACAGAGACCCATTACAATCACTCCCACCTCCACTGTCTCTGTTTTATCAGAGGAGTCTAGGTAAATAACAACAACAATAACAAATCAAAGGGCTCTAAGAGCCATCTCGTGACTGGAATACAAAACAACGTAACGTTAAGCTTTTGATAATCGCTTTTGACTTTTAGCGGCGGCGTCACTGCGGTAAACAAATTTAAATGATGAAAACATCTTAGCGTGACAAAAATATGCATTTTGTGAAACGAGACAACCGGATAACGATTATGACTCCTAGTAATAGACTGGGGAATTACAAACAAAGCTAAACAAAGATTTACAGCCGAGTGAGTTAGAGAGCGATGACAGCGATTGAGCAACATTTTCCCCTAAATGCTACAAAATCCATTCGAAGTCCACGGATTGGTTTTCATTTTCCATACTGAGTTTAATGTCAAAGAATTGAAGATGCAGTCAAAAATATATTCTCAGATTCTAAGAGGAAGTATATCAGTTACGAATGTGCATGTTTGAACAGCCTCTCACTTCCTAACAAAACATAGGTCCACACCAAACGCATAACATCGCGTTAGAGCTAACCGAGCATAAACCGCCGGAGGGGAGCGGACCACTCTTTTTTCCATTACATTTTTTCGGCTACTATTCTCTTGTTCCCCACAATCTGAACCTCTAAAAATGGTTATTACGCATCTTCGTGACCTCCATTATCATATATACATTAAGTGAATTATGTTATCATCCAAATAACGGAAATCAACAAATATATATATTCTTACTGTCGTCAACTAGAAATCACTAGCAATCTGCCAAATCAGTACTGAAGAATTCGAGGCTCAATACTCTCAAATCCACATGTATGTAATTACCTCCATACTTAATGATAATAAAAACCAGTCCAAATGAATAGACCTTATGTCACGAGCTTAGACCACGGAAGCAGTTCTGGTTTCTCATTAAATTTATTCTCAAAGTTGACAATTTTTCTTAATTGCAGATAAAAACTTCCTGTTTAGTCAGGAAACAGACATCCATCACATGCGTTTTCTTTTGTGATCAAATAATAGTTAAGAAAAAGAGACGTTTCTAAAAACGCAAAGGAAATTATTAGGCTATCTTTTAATCATTGTATCCTTGCTTTTTAGACTCGAACATTAAAAGGTTATATAAATGAGAATTACCTCCGGGATTGTGCAGTGTTTTGAGGAAAAATGTACTTTATATAATATATTTGACAAATTAAAGTATACCTTTGCTCAAACAGGAAATTGCTCTTAGAGCACCGAGATGAAAATATGAAGAAAGAAAATAATCAGATTTTTAGCGATTCTTTGGGAAGAACTCGAACAATTATAGCTAATATACCGCGTTAATACTTTTCTAGTCATGATCTGATCATGATATTTGAGACCTCCCTCACAACCTGGCTTCAACCTTTCTGGGTGTTTACAGTGGTCCCTTATGCCCACGAGGTTCGGCTGATTTCACTCTACAGCACCAAGGCGTTTAAGTTGATGATACAGCAAAGGGGAGCAGTTGAAAGCAAAGAGTCTAATGCTTACATTGCTCAACTTTCCCAAACCTCTTCTCAAACACACGTTAGTGCAATTGCATTTATTGACAGCTGATTTACGTTCGGTTTTTCAGGCGCACAAGCCACTTCCCTCGAGTGCTTTAGCTTTGTTTGGACACAAAAGAAGACGTCTGGAATTACCCATACAGAGTGTGATTTGTGGATTGTGCTTTTGTTTTAGAGCTTACCTAGAAATCTTGTTGGGTTTGTCATCATTGTTTCATTCGTTGCACCATCCATCTCCATCTCAGTTTTTCCTCGAAAAGGTGTCGTCAATTTTATTCTCATAAGCTTATCAAGTTGTCAGGGCTTTAAAAAAATCAGGTTAAAATAAATCAGAATTCAAAATTGCTATGTTTATCTGTCTAGTGTTTTCACCGCTCAGTCGACTGAAGAAAATGTTTAGGCGGACATTAGATCCAAGTGTCCGCTGAAGTGTCAAAGTTAATTGCTCAGCTGACACCTGCATCTCAGTTCACTTTACCCTTTTATCAGTTTTTAAAGTTATAAACTTATAAGTGATATGACATACTATATATGTAAAAATATGCTGACAAGGCAGACGTATAATCACTACACCATTCTCGTACCCAGAGCCGTGATCCTTTTGGCCAGCGCCACGTGATCCCTGGCGCAGACCAGAAGGATCGCGGGCTCTGGGGACGAGAATGTCACTACACCACAAGCGAGCGAACCTACAGCGATAGTGGGTGAAATAGCTAAAGTTTTTACTTACTAGTAGTAATCACAGATTGAAAAAGTGCGTTCGATGCCGGGGCGAGGCGGGGCAGGGCGGGGCGGGGCGGGGCGGGGCGGGGGGGGGGGGGGGGGGGATTTCTAAGCACGATAACCAAAAATCTCAAAAAAAAAGTCTGCCTTCACGAGATTAGAAAAAAAAAAAAAAAGAAAGCGTTCTCTTATCGTCGAACGCAATTACATCAATAAGATCACGAGGTCGCTCACATGGGGAGTCTGATTTCCCTTAGGATCGACTAAGCGATCTGAATATTCGGATAAATACGTAACATATGAAACTGACTGCAAGGTCTCCCATGGTGTAGTGGTTATCATGTCTGCCTTGTAAGCAGGAGACCGCCGGGGTTCGATTCCTCACCGGTGGAACCATATTTTCACATCGTACGTTATACCGTGCTTTTATACTTTTACTTGCTTTGTTCCTTTGATTTAACAGATCCTTACAGGAAGATATCAATGACGTCACCAATTGTTATTAATGTGCCAACCAGAGCCTTATTGGCTGCCGAAACAAAGGGTTCTTTTGTTCCAGTGGCTGGCACATTTGAATAACAAAAAGAATGTTTGTAAACAGATATCATTCCTATTGGTAAAACCAAACTCAGTTTCATGTCTTGCTCCCCACCGACGCAGCACCACAGTTTCTTGACTTTCTTTAGAAACTAATCCCCTTTTTATCATGACTACGTAGTTCTCGTACGCTAGATAAACAGGGAGATGGACTTTACAGACTTGTGCTTTTTTCTCGATTTTGTTTTTCAATTCATTGACAAGTTGTTTATATCTAGTACGAACTCACTTCCTCTCTATGAAGAATTTTAACATTTGGTCTTGTCAAAGGCCTGCGACCGGATTCACCATTTTTAACAAAAAGAACTAAGTAAAATTGTGTAGTAAGCATAATTGAAGCATGAAATGTCTTGAAATGACAACCGCGCGGTTAATTAACTTGACCGCTTCAGCATTGTTTATCGGTTGTTTACAAAAAACTACCGCTGTATTAACATACGGTTTTAGATGGAATATTTTTCATTATTATCTAAATGGATAGAAGAAAAGTGGAAGTTTTAAGAAGCGAAAAACGCTAGGTTGAAGTTGATTTTCATGTTACCGTTATGTCCTTACACTGTATATCGTCAAAATGCAGCTAAATATGTCTGCGAAGATCGCGTGTTAAAATTATCACCGGATTTCGCATTGAAATCAGAGATCATTATACAGGGCACGAAGTCTGCACGAGATAGCACGACTCTCTATTTTTAACGCTGATCACGTATTCCTTTAACTCCAGCATACCAAATTGAGAGACTGCTTCGAGAACTTGATCAAAAATGGAAGTTCTTGAGGAAGTTTCTCAAGACTGAATTAGCGGTCAAAGTTTTAAAATCAGCCCATTCATATCATAAAAAATATTAAACCAATATTGGCTCGCAAAGAAAATGCAAACAAGCTTACCAAATAACAAAAATCCTTTCCACCACTTTTTGAATACGTTTTCTGCTTTTAAACACTTATATCGCGGTCTCTTGTAGCTTCTTTTACGACATGGCGACATCTTAAACTATAATCGCTCGATAAAAACGCCTATTGGTTCGTTTGTTACTCGGGTTTAGGGTGTACTGATGTGTGCTGACATCAACGATGCGTTTGTTTACATCGTCACGAATGAATCACCAGATGTACATTAACTAAATATTCCGCAAATTTAGTCCAAAAAATTATGACGGCTATAAAGCTTATTACCTCAACGCCTAAAGGCTCGACTGGAGACAGCCAAAGAGATCTTGGTAAAAACAATTACGTGCTTAAATAGAAAGGTGGTGGACTGGCATTAAAAGTTTTGCTTTGTTGTCAATATTTAATGTATAGTAGCCAAAATGTGAATATTTTAGCCACATGTTTTCTGTCAAGTTACATGTTTTCATATTCAACAACAGTAAGCTCGTTCTTCACCAGTTAACGAATTAATTTCAAGACGTACACAAAATATATTTCGTCGACTGGCCGAAATTCATTATTCTCTTTGCCGCACATTTAATTTCATCTTTACAAATATCTACTGGAACACTGAATTCTAACACAATTTTGTATGTATTTTTTATTATATCAACTTATTATATCAACTTCTTATACGTATCTTAATTTTGGTGCCACTCCGCGGGATAGCCAGATAGTCGTTATAAATTGATGGATGTTTTGGGATACAGCCATTTCTTCTTGTATTAATTTAATTTCACTTTATTCTCCTGTCATATTTTTTGCGGAAGCGAAATCAAAACAATTCTACAAGGAATTTTGGAATTTCTTTTCCCTTATGTGAAAGTTTCACAAAACGTTTTGTATGCTTCGGAAATTAGAGCGTCAAATTTTGTAACATGTATTTGTATTATATATTTATTTTTTTGGCGGCAAGCTGTTGAAAAGATTAAAAAAAAAAACGGTTTCGTAAAACAAAGTAAATAGTATCTCAAAACATTCCTTCTTGATGATACACGAGTTGCCACCGATACTCAAGTTGATTTTTCGGTCAGCTAGGTAATAAATGATGTTATGTTATGCCATACCTTTCCATAAAAACTAAACTTCACTCACAAGAATGGTCGAATATTGAAGCTAACGTTTTAAGGAATATTGTAGTTAAAATTTGTCATTTGTTTCAGTGATATAAAGTTAAAATCTTACCTCTAAAGATAATCGCACCGTTAAACCCGTATAAGAGCTATGCCACAAACTGCACGTAATGATCATCCAAACCGAAAGCTGCAGCCATTCAGACGTGAAGGGATCAATATTAAAAATACATATTTAGAGAGACATGATAAACGACTGCTTTAATTTGCATAATCAAGAAAAACTGTCCTAGTTCTTCAGTTTGCAATTTTGGGCGGAATACACAGCAATCAATTGATAATAACGTGATTAGAAATGTTCTCAAGTGTCGGAGAACCACAACCAAATTCAACTCTGGCCAATCACAACAGACGCAGACAACCAATCAAAACTAATACAAATACATGCGGCCGGCACCAAGCGCGGGAAAACGCGTGCAAGCAAGACGGGATTGGTTTTGATTTTACTTCCGATTGGCTGAGAAAGTGGCGCGAGATGTTTTAGCCAATCACAAAGCGTGACAATGCAAAACCGGAGCAATCACGAAATTACTCTATGATCAACGGAATGGAATGATCCAAGTATCACATTCTTTATTCTGCCACGCCGTGTTTTTTTTTTGAAAGAAAATTGATGCTAATGTTGCAACTGATTTCGCAAGTGTTGTTAGTAACTAATTTTTTCCTCTTAAAATCAATGACTTCTAAAGATTTCAAGAATTGCAGTGAATATTAACACTCTTACGCACTTTCAGTCAACTTTAATATCCTCGGATTCCGTATCATTGTTCCCAGAGTTTTGCCCTTCACATTGCGAGGGGCGACATTGGAATTCTCGTCCCCAGAGCTGCTTGGTAAGAGAACCAAGCGGCTCTGGGGACGAGAATGGCGGGGCGAAAAAAAGCCCTGGGAACGAGGTTGCGGATTCCGAGATGCAGGTAATCCGGGCGGGTGGAAGATAAGACGAAGGTTTGCTTAATGGGCAGGCCCGTTAAGGTACACATCGATTTCGCCCGCTTTATCTTCCTCTCTCCCCGATTATCTGCCCCTGGTCATTGTCGGATGCAGCCATTTCCCAAGACAGATATGGGGTGTGATTTCGTATCATTGGCTCTTTCTGCTTTAGGGCGATCTTGAGAAATTGTGCAGTATTCGACTTTCTCCTCTATCTACTTTTTTATCGTTTCCTTTACATTAGTTTCATGGCTGTTTGTCTGGGACACCCCTTTGTGTATAGGCGGGCTATCATTTTTATCACTGCGAAGCCTTGGCTCCGGCAAGTTTTGTGTTATATGACTTGCTATTTGCTTAGAGATCGAGCTTAAGTGTCAGCTACTGAATGTAGTGAATGTAGTGTAGTCTTAGCGTAATGAACGGGTTATCGGTAACGGTGGCTAAATAAAATTCACTCAATCACTCACTCACTCACTCGCTCGCTCCTTCCATCAGCTGTAAACTTAGTGATCAGTAAATGCTTTGTTACGAATACGTTACGTAACAACAACAACAACAACGTGAATTCAGAGATAACAATAATTTATTTGATGTAAACGAATATAGACAATAAGCTTACAGATGTTTCGCATTTGGAGTTTTTAGTGCAACATTAAAATCGATCTAAAAGGATTTTGCCACCGGAACACGCGTTTTGATGCGTATTTGCCTTAAAATAATAAAATTTAGTGTCTTTTAAGCATGTGTTCTTCGATAACGTAATGGATTGATGTTGAGGCTTATTCCCGGAAGGCCCAAGTTCGAGTCTTGCTCAAGTCCTTTTTTTTTTCCTTTTTTTCTTCGGACTGGACATTATGAAAGTGATGTACTGTTTTTTTTTTTTCGTTCGTCAAAACTCCTTACGTTTAATTTTTTTTTAAAAATATCGAACCGTTTCAGTGTGAAAACGGCAATATTGCGTTTCGCGTTAGCATTTCTTCTTCACGGGTTGGCCTTTAGGAGCCTTTGATTAGACATAATTTTAAGCTTATGTTTCTCCGTTAAAGCACTCAAAACACTCGGGAATCAATGCTGCAATGAGTTAAAGGCGCCACGAGTTCAAGCTGTGTACAGCTTCTGTCTATTCTTAAAACGACCTTTTTTAAACTGAGCAAAATTTGAGGCTTAACGCAGAGGCATGCTTAGATTGTTCCAGTCACTGGAAAAAACTGATGGTTGTCCAGTGCCCCAACTTTTTGCTGCAGCTGTGTTACGTACATTGTTCTTCAGTCTAGAATTATTATTAGGAACGACGAACTGCGTTTTAAATTTTTGCGCAATTAAAATATCAAGACTGTGCAAATAAGAAACTTATTTCGGAGAAAATTCAACTGATCAAAATACTGCTGCTAGTATTATAATTGTGAAAATCTCTATTTAAATCATACGGAAAGGAATGAGCATAGAGATTGTTGAGACACATGTACATGTCTTTCCTACATTATATATTATTTTGATGTGACGATATTTCAGTTCTTTTTTGGAAAATCGAAACAATGAATTTTGCGAAAAAATACTTCAGACAATAAGAGGATTTATTTAAGCGAAAACGTTTTATGGGGTTAGGTGACTTCAAGGAAGTGAAAGATAAAATTGAAACTAGAATACTAATTCTACTATAATACTATTTCTACTAGAATACTAATTCTACTGTAATACTAATTCTATTAGAATACTAATTCTACTCTTTCCGATGCAGCCATATTATCAGACAGTCCGAGGTACCTCACCCGGCTCTCACTCCGTTCCTGAGGGAAGGGAGTGTGAGTGAGCGACTTCAGACCATCAGAAAATCAGGCCAGTTTCAATGCAGCTTTCAGGAGCACTAAACAACGAATGTTTAAGAAAATGCTTGGAATGGCGTTGTACTGTTTTTCCAAAACATTTTAGCGCCTTTAAAAGCGCTAATACACAGAATACAATTTGAGATTTTCGGTTTCTTTAGCTGAATATTTTAGCGCAAAAAAATTAGGGAAAGGAATCTTCTCCCCCGAGTTTGCTAGCTGCTTAGCTTTCTTCTTTCCGAAAATCCTAGCTGACGTTATTTCGTACCCATAATCCTAGCTGACGTTATTTCGTACCCAAAACGACATTTTTTATTCCTCCGAAAACAAAAGGAGTCAAATTTTCCGATGTAACGAAAGTTTGAGGCGACATTTTTCTGAAGAAAACTCTTGTTTGTAGTGTAATTAATTACGATTTTTTAGAGCGGTTTTCAATTGAGTGTCGTAAAACCACAACCAAAGTAATTACTCTGACCAATCACAGCAGTCGTAAATTAAACAATCCAAGGAACCAATCAGAACTCGAAGCAAATACATGTAGCCGGCGCCAAGCGCGGGAAAACGCGTGCGAGCAAGTCACGATTGGTTTCGGTTTTAATCTGATTGGTCAATAAAGTGGCGCGAGATTTTTTAGCCAATCACGAAGCGTAGCAATGCAAAACCAAAGCAATTGCGAGATTACATTCGACACTCAATTGAAAAGCGCTCTAAGATGACTAAGGCCATTCCGAACAGGTTTTCCACCGAAACGATTTGCTGGGTGCTCCTGAACTTTTAGCAAATTGCTAAGAATTAAAACGCTGCAGGTTATTGCCTTATAAACCCTGAGTCAAGTTAAACAACTCAGTGGTACTATGTTACAGTTACTTTCGCTTAATCCTCAGTTTGATTTCTTTTGCTACCAAAGTCGCCCTGATTATTATTTCAGGAGGAATCTTGGTATCCGGGGCCACTTCAAAGCTGTATTTCTTCAATATCCGAGCCAACACCAATTTCATTTCCATCTGCGCGAACCTCATTCCGATGCAATTATGAGGACCGTGGCCAAATGGCATGAAGGCATATGGGTCACGTGACTGTTTAGCCTCGGCAGAGAACCTTTCTGGATCAAACTTTTCAGGTTCTGGCCAAATCTTGGGATCCCTGTGGATGCTGTACATTGGGATTGCTACAGACACGCCCTTTGGGACTTTCAGGTTCTTCAGCATGCAGTTCTGGGTACACTCGCGCAAGGTTAACACAGCTTCAAAAATGAAATAATATATTACATTATCTTCCACGATGTTTATATTGTTCATAAAAATAAAAATAAAAATAAATATAAACCGGTTCAACATGGCGGATGGAAGGTCGTTTTGCGGCTCTCTTAAACTCCTCGCTTCAATTGCTTTACTACTTATAACTGCAGTTATTATTAGAGAGAAAACGGAAAGTTACATTACTACATGGTCCTCTCAAGTTGGAAACGTCCATCAAATGAACCTGGCGGTTGAGTATGTTCTAAATTCGATTACCTCGTGTCGAAGCCGAAGGTTCAAATCTCGTGCCAAACGATTTATGTTAAGTAGGTTTCAGTATTCGACTAAGGGGTCAAGCAGCTTCAACCTAGAGAGGAGTTTGCTTGTCTGTGGCGATATTTCATCCAATCCTGGTCCTAAAGGCAAGAAGTCGTCGCCGAAATTTCCTTGCGGGGAGTGCGGGATGGCAGTAAGAAATAAACAAGACGCCATTTTGTGTAATAGCTGTGGGAAATGGTCTCACGTGAAATGCCTGAATATGTCTCGGCCCATATTTCTTTACTACCTAAATCGACCGGACGTTCAATGGAGCTGTCCTTTCTGTGCCCTACCGCCACTTACGGACTCCTTCTTCGAGGATGGGGATGTGGATATATTAATTGACCAGCAAGTAATTGCCGTTCCCGGCGAGGATAACGATCCGTTACAAGCTGTACAGGCGGAGGAAAATATACAACTTGAGTCTCTTCGGAAGCATTCAAGCAAGGAATTATTGGTCTGTCATCTCAATATAAATAGTATACAGAACAAATTTGAAGAGCTCGCGGACCTAATAAAACGTTTAAATGTTCACGTCATGTTTATAAGCGAAACGAAAATTGACGCTTCGTATTCAAACAATCGCTTTACGATTCCTGGCTTCTCTGTTTACCGAAATGATCGCAAGAAAGGAGGTGGCGGCGTAATGGCCACTGTATCGACTTCTTTGGAAAGTAAACGTACAAGTATAAAGAAGAACTACAAGACATTGGAACCTATTGCGGTTGAAGTAAAGACGAAAAGGGGAAATGTTATTATGCTTGGCATTTATCGTCCGCCAAAAAATCTTTGTGGCGAGTACCGAATTAATTTGGAAAATGAATTAAGCGACATTTGCAACTGGGCTAGCCTACAGAGTAACTCAGTGATTGTGGCCGGCGACCTAAATCTCGATAGATTGAGACCGGACAAAGCGGAGGGTAAACTTCTACTCGACCTAGAAGTGGAACAGGATTTCCAGTGCCTCGTTACTAAGCCTACTAGAATTGAAATGCGTGAAAACAAAATAATCAAATCTCTGATTGATGTGTTACTTAGCAATAAGCCGGGGCTGTTTAAGCATGCAGGGAATTATTATCCATCACTAAGCGATCATGCCCTGATCTGTGGAATCCTTAAGGAAAGGGTTAATGCCAATAAGCCTAAAATTGTAGCTTTTAGAAGTTATAAGAACTTTGATTCCGAGGAATTCAAAAAGCAGTTGGAGGTAGCGCCGTGGCATGTCGGTGAGATATTTGACGACATTGATGATCAGGTGAATTTTCACAATGGGTTAATGAACAACATTCTCGATGAATTTGCACCTTGCAAACGCATGAAAGTTCGTGATAAAGATGTGCCGTACATGACAACACAATGGAAACAAGCTATTCGCGCAAAACGGAAAGCCACGTCAAAGTTCTTGAAAAATAAAACAAGAGAAAACTGGGAGTTAGGGAGGAAAGCTCGAAATGAGGCAACACGGCAAAGAAGAATTGCTATCAAGAGCTATTGGCAACAAAAAGCTGATCATTTAAAGGATAAGCCAAGAGACTTCTTTCGGACCTTCAAACCCTTCCTCAGTTCAAAGGATAGTTCCCGTGGCAACGACATTCACCTCAAGGAAAATGGAACGATCGTGAAAGATCAAGCAATGGTCACTGAGGTGCTCGCGGACCATTTTGCCAGCATTGCCGAAGGTATTGGAGGTCGTGATGCAGAACTAATGTCAGTTGAGGACTTCAAGAATCACGGTAGTGTCCGATGCATACGGGACTCTGGGAATACATTAGCAGAGGGTTTCGAGGTGAAACCAGTCACGCAAGGGCAAGTCCTCACAGCTCTCGAGACTCTAAAAACAGAAAAGGCGGCTGGGCGAGACGGTATATCTCCTAAAATATTGAAACTTGGGGCAAAAGAACTTCAACGACCTTTGACTAATCTTTTCAATGCGTGCATTAAAGCTGGTGAATGGCCAAAAGCCTGGAAATGTGGGGACTGGGCCCCAGTTTACAAGAAAAATGATAGATACTGCAAGGAAAATTATCGCCCTGTAACAGTACTAAACTGCACTGGCAAAGTACTTGAAAAGTTAATCGAAGCTCAAACAAGTGCAGACTTCCGCCGCATTTTCTACGAGAACTCTTCGGCGTATCGTAAGCATCACAGCTGTGAAACGACTTTAATAAATTTGGTGGAATCTTGGAAAAAAGCGAGAGATGATGGATTATATGTCAGCATACTGTCGACAGACATGTCGAAGGCATTTGACTCCCTCCACCCCCCGCTCCTGCTAAGTAAGCTGAAGGCCTATGGTTTTGAGGATAACACAATCAAGTTATTTGAGAGCTATTTAAGGGACAGGGAAAACTGTGTTAAAATTGGATGTTACTCAAGTACGCCAAGAGCGGTAAATCGGGGGTGCCCTCAGGGATCTGCCCTGGGGCCCCTCTTGTGGAACATATTCCAAAATGATCTGCCATACCACATGGACGCTCGCCTATCAATGTATGCAGATGATCACCAGATTTTTCACGTCGGTTATGATTCTAGTGAAGTCATTTCCAAGTTGCGGGAGAGCGCAGAAACAGCTACAAAATGGTACGAGGCGAACCTGCTGATGGGAAATTTGGAAAAGTATCAAACGATGAATATTGGACGGAGTACTGTGGATACGCTTTCCCTAAATGGAAAGGAGATCAAAACAGCAGAAGAGCTCCAACTTTTGGGAGTGACGATCGACTCTCAAATGGATTTTAACAATCACATAAGTGCACTGTGTAAGAGGGCAAGTCAGAAGATTGGCGTGTTGATGAGGTTGAGGAACCTCATTACAACAACAGCAAAGCTCCATCTTTTTAAAGCAGCAATTCTTCCTCACCTCACATACTGCCACCTGGCATGGCATTTTTGTAAGGCAAGCGACACAAGAAAACTGGAACGACTGCAGGAACGAGGTCTTAGAGCTGTTTTTAAGGATAATAATTCGAGCTATGTGAATCTTCTCAAAAGGGCGAAACTACCAACATTATTAAACAGGCGCTTACAAGATTTATGTATTCTTATGTACAAGGTTAAGCATGAGCTATGCCCTTCATATATTAGGAACATCTTTAGCCGACAATCGAATACCTATAACTTAAGACAATCTGACTTTACGTTACCTCGTTTTAATACTGTCACGTATGGAAAACATTCTATTAGATTTTTAGGCCCAAAATTATGGAGCAAACTTCCTAAGAATAATAGGGACGCAGAATCCCTTAATGTTTTTAAAAAACGAATAAGAGATTTTAACTTAAGTGAATTAATTGACGATGGGTGCAGAGGTTGTGGCCTGTGCTCTTCCTAAAATGTAGAAATAATTTTAAAGAATTTTTATTATTTCAGTGCTTTTTAGGCTTAAATTGTAATTTTATTGTAAATAGTTTAGATATCTTATTGTACATAGTTTTTTAATTATTACTAGTAACTATTTATTTATTTTAATCTAATTTTTAGAATGTCCCCATATTAGTAAGGGAGATTTCTCCCTGGCTAGGCGGTCTTTTGACATTTAAATAAAGTTTATGATGATGATGATGATACAGCAGTCATAATAATAACCTCTAAACAGGCCTTCTGGTTCAGGATAAGGCGAAAAGAAAGTTTTCCCTCGGCTCTCTTCACTCACTCGCTCGTGATCTTTCTTTTCTTTTCACGGCCCCTCTTTTCGCCCTTTCCCCAACCTGTTTACAGGCTATCATAATAACTGAGGAAACTGTAGTAAGTGTTGTGGGGGAGTAAAACACAAAAAATTAGTTTTATCAACTGAGTTGATACAAAGGTAAATTGGCCACCATATTTTTAGAGCACTAGCACGTGAGCAAGTGACATGTTTCATATAATGGGTGGTGCCAAAATAGCCTGAAAATACAGTTGCCTCTCATTACGCCAGACTGCATGCGCCTAGAACCAGGGGGGAATGCCACCCACCTAGCAGCCAGGAGCAATAAAAGAGAGAAAAAAATTCTCATCAAACAACACGAACTGAATCTGCAAGACAGCTTGAAAATCATGCCGTTCGCCTAATTCCAGTGACAGAACAGATCAGATCAAAAGGACTCGTAACCATTTTTCAAAACATGAAAGTCAAGGCGGTCAGCTGTGCCTAGTCTGGGTCATCGTGTTGTTTTCTTAGACAAGAATCTTTGCTACGCATAAATTGATAACCGGCGAAAAGAAGGCTGGATGTGCATCCAGGGAGAGTAGTATTGTCCCTAGTCACTTTATGGCATTTGTAATTGGAGCTACACATCACCACTGATGAGACTTCTAATGTCCTTTTAAGATGTTTTGATACAGTTTTCTGGAGGTGATACCTACATTTTTTAATCGGCTTTTAATCGGTCTTCTCTTAGTCAGAGCAACGTAAAATTTTCACCACTAACTGGTTTCGAATTAAAGTTTGGCAAGATGTATTTTGTGATAAAATCGATATGACCACGATTACGATAAACAAGAAACTTCAAAATCAGTAAAAGTGAAATTCTGTGTGTTTAAGATTTCGCATCTTAAAATATGATATATGGCAAATAAATTTAGCAAGAATAAAAAAGTAGGTATGTTTGATTTCAAATAAATCGCAATATCATTTCAAACCTTACTATTTGGTTTTGTGAAATTACTTCAAGGTAGTGTCAAAAGGTAGCTTGATGTTATGTTCAGCACATCATAAAATTTTTATTTCCTTTTCTCTCTTGCGATCTTGAGAACTACCTTTTCTCCTAACATCGCTAATGGGTAATTTTCAATTTCAATCGCTTTTGCAAAAACCCGAGGAAGTCGGCTTGATGGATTTTTTTTAAAATCATGGTCACCACTTATGCCTACCGATGTAAACATATTATCTGTTTATTTTATTTTGTTTATTTTGATATTTGTTTAAATTTCAATCCCAATCATTGATGGGTGCATAACAGGGGCACATAAGACTAATTTGCATGTGATATTCCCCACTACTGGTTGGTTGTTGGCTGGTTGGGACCCCCTCCCCCAAACCCACTTAGAGATACACCCACCCGGCCCTGATCATCAGGAAAATACTATCCCCTCACCTGGTGGGTAAAGTCTCAGTGTCTCTGATATCACCATATCCAAATATGGCAACTCATTCACTGTCTCATATGAAGGCATTTTGCTCTCATCATCCCACACGCTGTCAATCTCCTTCTGCAGTTTTTCCTGTACATCAGGGTTGGTGGCCAGGTGATAGCAGATAAATCCCAGTGTGCCACTGCTTGTTTCATAGCCGGCAATCAGAAAGAGAATACTCTGTGCCAGCACTTCAAAATCAGACAATCTTTTTGTTTCTGGGAGGGACTCGTCTTGAGCAGCCTTCAACATCATATCAAGCATGTCCTTTAATAAAAACAAATAGTCATTGTTAGGTATTTTCCTTAATGGACAGTTTAAGCATGAGTGAGCTTAAAGCATGCTGAAAAGCTTAAAGCTTATCTGAGAATTATAATTCATTGGGCATAATAAAAGGCTCCTATGAGCCAGCTTGTGAATACCAAACACTCCAAATAAAAGATTCTACATGTACAGCTCGCCTAGGCATTTTGCTGCACCTACCTCCTCATCTCCCTCGATGCTGTCCCCATGTGTAAGGCAGGTGACCATTAAAGCCCCGGGGGGGGGACTCCCATATAAAAATGACGGGGTGCTCGTCGGAAATTTTTGAAAAACAGCCTAAAAGGTACCAGAATCTCGTCTGATGGGCGTGGCTCAAAATAATTTTTATCCCTAAGAGGTACCAATTCTAAAACAACACATGTCATATTCTGTCATATTTTTTCGGCTTATACCCTAAAAGGTACCGCGATAATTATAACGGTGGTCATTTTAGATTTAAGTACCCTAAGCGGTACCAATCTACAAATTTTGATCCCTAAAAGGTACGACGAGCACCCCTGTCAGTTTTATATGGGAGTCCCCCCCCCCGGGCATTAAAGTGCCCATAACAATTTCAAAAAAACGAGCTCAGTGACCCCCAATTTTTTTCAAGATACAACGTTTTACAACGTTTTACAATGTTTACAAAAATTGGGAGGGGGTTCAGACCGCCTTAAAGATGCAAAAATTTAAGGTGGCTCTTTGGGAACTGTATATTACAAGCCACCTTGCAGTCAAAATACTCAGCGTGTTCCGGAAACGTGTTTGGGAATGGATTTCATAAATCGGGAAAAGAATGCATTATTGAAATCAAAATTCAGGTTGGAATATTCCAATAGTCAATTTAAAACCTGAGTTTTGATTTCAATAATGCAATCTGTTCCCCATTAATGAAAGTCATATTCCCAAATAATAAGCGGGACGCGCTGAATATTTTGACTGTACAGCTATTATCGACTGGTGCTAATGTTTCAAGATGGAAGACTGAACTGCACTGATACTAATGCAAGTATTTATCATTTAATGCACTGCAGATACAAGAAAAAGTAAATTAAATTGAAAAAAAAAGTAACCCCTGAGAACTATCATCATGATAGTCCTCTTGCCAGTTATTAATAGAAGTATTTTGACGTGAGATTTGACGGTTTCATGATTTCCTCTTTTATTTTACTTTTTTGGGGAGAAGGGGAGGAGGGATTAAGCAATTGTGTGTCCCAGGGGGGGGGGGGGGGGGGGGGGGGGGGGGTACTCAGGTACAACAGTGATGGAGATGTGCGAAGACTTTTTTGGGGTTTGAAATTTTGCAATTTGGGGACTTTTTTGGGGGGGAGAAAGAGTTTGGTGAGGACTTTTTTTTTTGGGAGGTCAGCAAATAATTATTTGAAAATTGGAATTTCCAACCAAAGAAAAATTTTAAACCACACTGCATATTACACAGTAAATGAGCTCACTGAAAGTTTTAGAAGTTTACATGGTTAGGGTTCAATACAGACAATACCTTTCTAGTCACAGTGCTGCTTCCTGCTGACTTCTTGGCAGCAACAATCTGTTGTGAAATGTCCAAAATATCTTTAATGTCTCGTGTCAAGATGCTTGGGAACCACTCAGATATTTTGTTTCCAAATGGAAGCAAACTCAAAATAGCGAACATAGTTCTCTGAAGAGAGCTTCCATCGATGAGTCTCTTTGCCGCAGTGATGGCCGGGTCATCAGGATTGTTCTGTGCATCAGCTTCGATTCCAAATGCACAGAGTAAAATAACATCCATTGTAACACCTTGATGAAAGCTGGATAGATAGATAAATTTAATTTAACAAGATTACTAACTCTGACTTGCACAAAATAATACCGTAAATCCTCTATTAAGCCACCCGGGTGGCTTATTTATTTAAGGTTCTTTCGAGGGGTGGCTTATTGGAGGAGGGGGGGGGGGGGGGGGGGGGGGGGGGGGGGGGGGGGGGGGGGGGGGGGGGGGGGGGGGGGGGGGGGGGGGGGGGGGGGGGGGGGGGGGGGGCTTATTGATTTAGCAAAATGCAGCCTGGTATTATTCTGAATATCGCTCTGTATTTTTCGCATACAACAGTCATGTTAAACAAATGATTACATTAATTAAAGCATTCGCCCAATCAATGATACAATCATGTGACAAACTGAAATTCCAAGATGTGAATAAATCATTAAATCACACACACCAGAGCTCTCAAGTTGAATTGCTGGGAAAGAGTGAGTTTTTCGATAGTGTAGCGGTCGATTGTGACACTGCAGGCGTCACTTCCCTAGGGGGGTCTGGGGGCATGCCCCCCATAAAATTTTGAAAAATTTAAGTACTGTAGCTAAGACGCGTTTTCTTTTATTCTGAGTGGAAATGTGACCCTTTAAAAGTGACTATCCGCCATTGTCACGTTACCGGCGGTCAGCACGGTACATGTATATGCAATATTCATTAAACCCACTGACCGGTGTAACACTGGCTCTGCACGAGAATTTTACACTGTTGGAAAAAGTTCAAAGCGAGTACATGTACAATGGAAACAGGGACTAATTATATCAAGAAATTATATCAAGTTAATTCACGCATGTACTATCTTAAAGCAGCAATTTTCTACCTGAAA
>JAJLRJ010000001.1:47377171-47384671 GCA_024195265.1 Dendrophyllia cribrosa | reverse complement strand
TAGCGATGGTGATTGCCCACCATTGAGATGTTAACTGCTCAAAGAAGTTGAAGAAATCCATTTTCACACTTCAATGCTCCAAAAGCTCAGCTGAAAGCTGCAAAGACGCCAACGATATCGCTGAAACATCAATTTTTTGAGGGTCATTCCCGGATATCGCTGAAACATCAAATTTTTTGACATTCCCGTCAGGGCCTTCAGGCGTCTATTTACATAGGCATGCAATAGAGGTAATGTGCAAAAACACGGCTAAACGTTCTGAGATAGAGCCTGACACAGTTGTAACAACGTTGATTTACATACATACATACATACATACATTCATACATACATACATACATACATACATACATACATACATACATACATACATACATACATACATACATACATACATACATACATACATACATACATACATACATACATACATACATACATACATACATACATGTAACTTTATTGTCTCCTCTCCAAAGGGGTTTTTTACTGGGAACAATCAATAAAAATTACTAATTACAATACTTAACTTATTACTAATTACAATGCTTAACTTATTTATTACAAATTATAATGACTTAACTTATTACACTACGTAAGCTAAGAGGCATTTACAAAATTGTCTAAAAGTTTGTTCTTTAAAAGACGTTCAAAAACTTGAACCGACTGGCTTGATTTTAAGAAAGACTCTAAACTGTTCCAGAGCCCAATAGTGCTATAATAAAATGTTCGTTGCCCGGAGGCTGTTTTGTTTCTACTCCCACAATTAAAAATAAGAAGAACAGAAAACATGAATATCACGTACCGAAAGGCGGGTGAAGTATATATTTATCAAAGCGAAGAGAGCGGTGAAAAATATCGCCAAATAAGAGCTGAAACGAGAAACAGAAAAGCAATTACCTTGGGAAGACTTCTGTCTTTGCGACTTTTTATCGCCTAAACCGTGTAGACCATTGTAATAGTGCACCTACGTTTTCCAAGCTTTCCCACACATTGGCACACGTGCTTCTAAAAATAGGTCAAAATGACCCCCTGAATCTGCGTGAATAAAACATCTTTTCAGTGCGGAAATCTCATTGGTCAGTGCTAATTGGCCAGCGTCGTAAATACAAAAAAAAAAACGCAAGTAAGAACCTGCATTTTCCCAAAACAGGTTCTTTCATAAATGGTAATTAGCACAAATTTAGGCTATTTATGTTCTTAACTAGGTTCTTATTTTCTGAAGAAAAAAATTACATTGTATACGTAGCTAATAGAATTTAGTGGTATTCAGCCTATTCCTTATAGAGTGATTTTTGTAAAACCGTGAAACAGTATCTAGCAATTAATCAAAATTAGCCAAAATTAGCTAAAACTAAACAAAAGAAAACAATGGAATTAGTGTCTAAAAATCTGCATACGAAGCAAGACTAGTATTTATGTAAAAATGACTATAATAAGAAAAATTGAAACACTGATCACATTACATGTACTGTAATGCCTAAATTTTAGAAAATAAGAACCTGTTTCAAATTTTAGGCTAAACAGATTCTTGTATAGAGGGGTCTAAGTCGTCTAAATGGCAACTTTTAGCCTAGCAGGTCCTTAAAAACTAGGTTCTTACTTGCGGGTTTTTACTGTAGTATTAAAAATATCTATAATATTTGTTATTAAAAAATGGTATAACGATTGAAAACCGGTTTTCGTCATCAATGACTACGAGCGGCTTCTGCATTTACACGCCGAGTGCATGTAAGAACCGTCGGAAGAGCAAGCAGAAGGGTTTGTTTTTTTCAGGGGGGGGGATGCTCTCCCGGGAAATTTATAAACTACATCCTCAGTTAAGCTATTTCCAGCCGATCCAGACTCCATTGTAGGGGGGATGGGTCCGAGTGAACCGGGGGGGGGAGGGGGGGTCGGAGTGAACAAGGGAGGGGAAGGCGGAGTAAAAATGTTAGACACTGAAGTATTTATTTTGCAAGATGAGGGGGGTGGGGGAGCGGATCCCTACCCCAATATCTGCCACTAGTATGTCTAACAACCGTACAGAGTTAATTGATAGATAGATGTTAATGATAGATAGATTGTTGTCGGATGAAAAAGGCGAAAAGCCAAGACCGCAAGGTAGTATGGGATTTTCATACAATGGCTAATAACCCTAACCCATACTACCTTACGGTCTTGGCTTTAAGCTTTCATCCGACAACGTTAATTGAAATAGCTGTATATTACCTTTATTTATACACGATAAAAAAATTAAAGCTAAGAGCTTGTGGGGTCGTGTTGTAGTGAAAAATAATAAAAAATACTTAGAGCTATGGGGATGATAACAGACACAGCGTTTCAAAATTAGCGAGTCTCCATCCACTTAATCAATGATTTTACATACCTCACAGTTACAACTGACTGCTTCAGTTAACTCATAACTCAACTGGAAAATATCAGACTTTCGATCAACTGAGCAAGGATTTTGCCTTTCTGACGTCACTACAGGTTTTTTCTTCATTCTGCGTCGTGAATCGAGTTTTAGTTGGTCGTTTATTTGGGAAGGAGTAAAGTCAATTCTGATGAAATGACGTGTTTATTATAAGCCTTTTTGTTCCTAACATTGCGTGCTTCAAGAAATACCAACAAGGAAGGTAAGCCTTGTGTTTGAAATTACAAATCCCTATGGTTATTCTTCATTTTGTTTTCGTTGATCTAGATCGCGTGCGAAAAGAAGTCGGCTTTACTTATGTTAGTTTGGAAATAGGCCAAATTATCAAAAGAATCTCCGCGGACCTGTTTTTTAAGATAAACAAAACTACTGTTTTTTTGTTTGTTTTTTAAATTGTTCCCTTAGTTGCTACGATCCAAGTAGCAAAAGTCTGACTTTGTTTAGATTTTTGTTGCTATGGTTTCTATTTATGTGATTGACATATTAGTTATTCCTGCGCGCATTCTCGGAAGGGAGCAAATCTTTCTTTCAGTTATAGTTTCATTTATTGCTGTTGCTGCAGGCTAAATTAATATAAACGAAAGTTTCAATGTAGAAATTTTGGATTTTGCCCCTAAACTTTGACAACTTTAAAAAATAAACTTGAATGCTTGTTCAAAAATTTAATATACTGCCAAACGTAATTGACTTTTTATTCAAGAGTCTATTCCTGTAGGCCACCGATTTTATGAATTATTTAAAATCTTTTAGTTTAGGGGGTGTTTACATGACACCGGGGCGACTTTCGCGCCGGGGCGAGTTCACTCCGGTTCCCTCTTATGGCTCTACATTTGTTTACATGATACCACCACAACAAACAAATGTAGAGCCATAAGAGGGAACCGGAGTGAACTCGCCCCGGCGCGAAAGTCGCCCCGGTGTCATGTAAACACCCCCTTAGTTGTCATCTATGCTAGTTCTGTTCTTTCCTATTGTTCTTTTGTCACATTTAGCTCCCATTTAAACTGCTGTAATTAGCATATTCAAATTGTAACTACTTCTATAAATTTAGATATTCAAATTGCAACGAGCTTCTGCAACTGAAGATGGCATAACTTTGCCGAAACATGTCTTACAAATTTAAAACTGTTGTGTTATTTCTTCAACTTAAAATCTTTTGTTTTCTATACATTTGTCAATAAAAACGATGGAAAAATTACAGAAAAAAAGATAATCTCGAATAACAATTACACACTTTCTGAGCACAGCAAAATTCCTCAAATTTGAGTCCTAGCAAAGTCTTCTTCCCAGTTTTGTAAGTTTGAAAATTTAAAATTTTACCGAAATTATTGTACACTACCATTCACAAAAAAATCCGGAAATTTCGGTTGGAATGCAAATGGTAAAGTAAATTAAAGTGATTTACGCAAAAGGTACATGTACACGCCAATCTCGAACAAAATTTCCCATTCTGGAGTTTTGCTTATCCCACACAAACACTGTATTTGGCGATAGGTTTGCACTGATTACCCATGATCCCACTGACCAGCGAAAAGTCCCCTATTGCGGAAACAAGTGCGCATTTAATTTATTTCGGTATATATACAGCAGCTCGACAAGAAAATACTAATATATGTTTGTTATACTGATCATGAACGAAGCGATTCTTACGGATTCAATAAGCCCTTTCAAACAAAATGTTGAATTGCATCAAGGTGTACGTTGTTGGGGACAACCACGACGAAAATTCAATTGTATATTAAACAACTGAATCTGTGTTCGTTTTAATTTCGTTTTCAAAGCCAAACCTAACTTGAGAAACCTGTTTAAAGTTGAGGAATTTCAGCCGGCTTGGGGGCTTCCATTTCGCAGTACAAGCTGGAAATACTTTTGTTATTCGTCACACGGATGCGATCGTCTGTAATTTTACGGTGATCGATCGCTTTTAAAATTTGAGGCGATGCATGGTATGAACAGATTCATTTTTACAAACTTTCTAGAATCTCTGGCATCTTTATATTTCTTCCTGGACAACTTTGAATTATAAGTCGAGTTAGTTTTTTTTCACCCAAACACAACATCCCGCGGAGTTTCTCCATTTTTCTTGAACTGCCTGAATCCTGGCCTGAATTGCCTGACGCCACTCGAAACGTCAACTTTTAGGCCCGGGTCAAACGCCGTACCATCAGCCGAACTCAATTAATTGAGTGAAGTACGGCGTTTGACTCATTAAATTAAGTTCGACCTGTATTTGGATCGGTTAGCCGTTCTTCACGGCAGGTGTGGCCGTGAAGAACGGCTGAAGACCGGAGGAGGTGGGGGGGGGGGTACTCAACAAAGTTTTGTATGGGGATGCTCCGCCCCAAGGTCCAAACCCTTACCCTTTCATGTACCGTTTTTGACAGAAAAGGTACACCTTTCATATACCTTTCATTGAAAGTGGTACCCCTTCCATATAGCCTTTACGTGCGTCTGTTTGATATATTTTGAAAGGCCCTTTTTATAATACTTAAATGGCAGTTTTCCCCACCCTTTTTTATACTTCAACTCGTTTTTTCCCTACCCTTTCCTATACTTCGTGAAATCCCTACCCTTCCATTTACTTCAACTCGTGAAATCCCTGTCCTTCCATATACCTCCAGCCTCAAAAAGGTACCCCTTTCGGGCGGTGCATCCCCCGTGGAGCTTTCCTGTGGAATAACCTTCCAGAGGAACTAAGAACAACTCAATCATTGAGCCCTTTTAAAAAAGGTATCAGTGAATGGTTTTCCCTATTGGACTCTCACACGGCAAATATGTAAAACAGTGGATTGCTTTTTGCGTCGACGAAGGAGACACTTCCTAATCTTGTCGGCTAGGCGGAACGAATCGAGAAAAGTGTCGGTACCAAATCTGCGCCATTTTGAGCTTTTTTAAAAAAAGGTATCGGCAGTGAATGGTTTTCCCTATTGGACTCTCACATGGCAAATATGTAAAACAGTGAATTGCTTTTTTATATTGTAAATACTGATATTTTTAACCATGTATAAATAAAGATTTTGATTGACTGATTGATTGATTGATTGATTGATTGATTATGGGGAGTACCCCCCCCCCCCCCCCCCCCCCCCCCCCGGCTGAAGACCGACTTTGGGTGACGATCTTTACATGAGCTGAAGTCATGTTAATGTATGTGTCTTCCCAGCTGGGACACAGCTAGTCTTCCCTTGAAGAGCATACGTAGTTAGTTGACAGTTTTTTAAACAAACTTACCCCTTTATTCACATTAAACATGACAACGGTAAGAACTTCATCTGTTTACAATGAAAAATATTAATTGTAGTTTATTTTGCTATTCAAAGTTCAAAGGTGGTTAGTTAACTAAAATGCCCTGTTGTCAGTTTTGAGTTTGTTATTATTACATGTACACTAAGCTTATTTAATATGTTTGCATACATATAAGCTTAAGGGAAGAAGATACAAATTTTTGGAGAAACAACACAAAATATGTACACAGTGACCAAAGTAGCTTACGCTTACGCTTTCGAGTTGGTCCCTGTCACGCGTTTGTTATTCCAAACTGAATTTTTTCTTGGTTATTCAGGTAAGGAAGTGATAAGTTTAAGGCATCAGCCCAAGTAATAACATTTTTCCAAAATATTCTTACATATGTAAGTCCTTACATTCCAAGAAAAAGAGATGCATTTAGAGAGATAGTGGATATTTTTTCATGTTAAACAGTAGCTGAATTAATAAAAAAATAATCCTGTGTAGACTATAATTTTGAATTCGCTTCTCTAAAAGGCAAAGCTCAAGTATGGACGGATTTCACCAAATTGTCATTGACCCTTGTCCCCAAAGCGCCCTGTCCGACTAGCCTGCATAACAAACACTCTTGCGGTGCGTGGGCGCAAAGTTAGTGGGTTCTGGTCTGGATGACTATTGCTTTTCTCACTATAACTGGAACTACATTATTTTTTTGTTTTGCCTTGCACACTCTTTTGCAGTCAATAAAATATTAAGCCTTGCTATTATCTCAACTTAATTTTTAGTTTGATTTCTTTTGCAGCTATAGTTGCTCTGAACATCACTTCAGGTGGGATCTTAGTATCCATTGCAACCTGGAAGCAGTATTTTTTCAACATGCGAACCAGCACCAATTTCATTTCCATCTGAGCGAACCTCATTCCAATGCAGTTGCGAGGGCCATGGCCGAATGGCATGTAGGCATACTGGTCACGTGATTGTTTAGCTTCAGGGGAAAACCTCTCTGGGTCAAACTTTTCAGGGTTGGGCCAGAGTTTGGGATCCCTGTGTATGCTGTAGCTTGGAATCAATACAGAGACACCCTGTGGCACTTTCAAGCTTTTCAGAATACAGTCCTCTGTACACACACGGATGTTAAATGCAGCTTTAAAGAGAATAACAAACACTTTGTAAGTGTTCTCTGTCAAAGTTAATTTCTGCATTCTGGCCGTATAAGTCACTCTAATGACTCAACAAATAATAAATAATTATTCACTCACTTGCAGGGGGTGTGTGTGTATTTGTGTATGGAGGAGGGGTGAAGGGAGGGGGGTGGGGGGGGGGGGGGTGGGCAGGGGGTGTAAGGGTTATTAAGATGTATTAAAATAAATGCTTCAGACCATATATATAAAACCCCTGCAAGTCAAGAAAACACTATTCCCTCACCTGGTGGGTAAAGTCTCAGTGTCTCTGATATCACCATATCCAAATATGGCAACTCGTTGACTGTCTCATAGGAAGGCATTTTGCTCTCGTCATCCCACACGCTGTCAATCTCCTTCTGTAGTTTTTCCTGTATGTCAGGATTAGTGGCCAAGTGATAGCAGATAAATCCCAGTGTGTTACTGCTTGTTTCATACCCGGCAATCAGAAATATGACACTTTGAGCCAAAACCTCGCTAACAGTCATTTTTTTAGAATCTGGCAAGGTTGGATCCTGAGCTGCCATTAACATCAAATCCAGTAAGTCCTACAATATACAAGCCAGAAAATATAGCATTTTCACTACAATAACTGTATATATGTGAACATGCAACCCATAGAACATTATTTTATGGCATTTGTTGTATCTGTTGTGGTTAAATTGGTACTTTCAATTC
>JAJLRJ010000001.1:47279671-47374671 GCA_024195265.1 Dendrophyllia cribrosa | reverse complement strand
GAGCTTTAAGCCCAGGTTTCATAGCATGAAGTGTGTGAGTATTACCTGTACTTTTTACCAACTCCCCCCAGATAGGATGTTTCTTCATTGCAAGGTTATCACTTCCCCCACCCCAGTATTAATTTAAAATGTTTGTCATTAACAAAGCAAAGAAAACAGGTTGAGACTAGGGCTCAAGCCACTGACCTTCAGGTTGAAAGTCAGATGCTGTAGCCACTACACTGCTCGGATCAGTGCCTCCACAATTGCTCCAAAAGCATTACATTTTACTGTAACTCCTCTATAAACCTTTTAAGCCCCAATGGTGATCATCACCAAATTTCTCCTTGTAATACCAATGCTTAATCAATCAGAGAGGTCATGAGAATTAAGGACATGATCACCCAAGATAAACTCTCAACTTGAAATTTTAACAACTTCTCCCCACCACTTCTATATGAAACTTTTCAACATGGGAAAAGGAAAGGAGAATTTGTATTTTGATATTTAGGATAAAAGGGTTTGGCCCTTACCTCTATTAAGGCCACCCCCCCCCCCCCCCCCCCCCCCCCCCCCCCCCCCCCCCCCCCCCCCCCCCCCCCCCCCCCCCCCCCACCCCTCCCAACCTCCCGTCCTCTTTGGACTCTTCGAAGTACAAAATATTAAGCCCCACTTCCTCACTGGTCCTCCACAAAACAATAAATTATAGTATTACTGGTATACATTCTTACTAAAATATTATTAATCTAACTACTAATTCACATATGGTACATGCCATGTAAAATGTATTTAATTAACAAAGCTCTTTCAAGATTCCTGAACTTCCCCACCCCCACTCCTCAAAATTAATGTGCTTGAAATAAATAAGCCTGTGCAGGTTTAAAGGATTTGCAGTATCAATGCAGAACTGAACCTTGAGAGTAACTATCACCTGGAGAAGTCTCTTTTATTCTGCTCACTCTTTTCTAACATCACAGACTCACTGGCTTGCATTCTCAAAAAGAAATGAACCTGCTACCAGGACATAATTTTTATGCTCCTCCCCTCCACCACCCTTCCAGGAAGAGTTAGTTCGAAGTGCCTATTTCCTTGATCTAACCACCGTGGGTAGCGGTGCCGGCAAGAAGTGCCCATGGGGGGGGGGGGGGGGGGGGGGGGGGGAAGAGATGCCTTTACTAGGACTACTGGGAAGGGTACTTAAATTCTCTTAGAACCATATAAAAAGAACAGAAAACTTGAGGAAATGTAACTGTATATTAATAATCTTTAAGCATTAATTACTTGATGACATCAAAGCTCTCCCCTGCTCTTGATATTTCTTCCAACTTTTTCATCAAAGTGTCACAGGCTGAGTTCATCAGCGGGAGCATCTGCTTAATCTTGTGTGCACTGAAAGTCGGACTCAGAGTGTTGCGGATCCGCCTCCAGTCTTCACCCTCGACAAGATTCAGCATCTTGTTGAAAGGTTCTGGAAACTTTACCAGTGTCTGTAATGTGTGAACATACAACAAATAATGTCATATTAAAGGCAATGATTTGTGTATATTTATACCAATATATAAACAAATAAATAAATAAATAAAACGAAATACAAAACAGGTACAAAACATCATACCAATCTTGATTTTGAGTTCCAGTGATGTCAATTTATCATTTGTGCATGCAGTTCAAGTTTGATGTTATTGACCAAAGATTGTAAAAAAAAATGACAACTGTTATGACACAACAAATGCTATACTCAACCTTTGTTAGTCTCAGAGAAGGAAGGGTGGGGTGCTTTTTTGAAGGGGGGGGGGGGGGGGGGGGGGTATTTCTAGTTTTGGCTGAGATGACTGGTGCTTTAAATTCAAGTGGGGTACTTGTTCCAGATGGGGAGGCACTTATTCGAGAATTTACAGTATTTGGATCTGCAAATATGCAAGTTCCCATTTGTTACTTTAAGATTCCACTCTCATTGACCACGATTATGCACATAAAATATACCCTCTATACAGCCCCCGCCACTTCAAAAGTTTCATCAGCTTTTCTTAAAAAAATGTTTTAAAAAATTCAGAACCTTTAATTATTAAACAATAGGCCAGTACCCTAGACTACTTACGGGCCGATCGCGGAAAGCTTGAAAATCCTTAACTAAAACTTGTTTAA
Source organism: Dendrophyllia cribrosa (assembly GCA_024195265.1). Taxonomy (NCBI): domain Eukaryota; kingdom Metazoa; phylum Cnidaria; class Anthozoa; order Scleractinia; family Dendrophylliidae; genus Dendrophyllia; species Dendrophyllia cribrosa. The sequence goes on along the minus strand of JAJLRJ010000001.1, from coordinate 47,372,547 downwards.
CCATGTCCAAATCTGAAATCACCAGAGTGGGTAAACTGCCTAACAAGTACATCCCGAACACGTCTTTTAGTGTTTGTGCGAATGATTGTGATATGATATCTAGGATGACGTGATAATTATAAATTGGAATGGTCAATAAGCACGTGATTGATGTATATATAGTTTTAGAATGCTGGAGAATAAAGCAGTTACAATGCAAATACGGTGTGGCTCACTGCGTTTCATAGAACACTAAATTTGGCGACGAGGATGGGATCGTGTGTTCATGCGCAATGTGTCGCATGTACTCAAGTTGCACCAGAGCACTGCTGTTCAGGAGGAGGATGACTACGAGATGGATGAGGGCCTTCCACAGGCAGTGGACCAGAATGTGGACCTTCCCCCCGCAGTGGACCAGGAGGCACGGAGACCTGTTCGTGTTAGGCATCCGCCAGCTTATCTGAATGATTTTCAATTATGAACAATCTAAGCTGAACATTTAATTCAAAAATCACTCAGAACTGAACATTGACAAGTCTGAAGGACATTCCATATGATTTATACTTCAAGTTTTGTTGGTTTCGTTTATTAGCCAGAAAATAGCTTTGCTGATTATAGCTGATTTTTAAATCCAATCAAGGGAGGGATTTAGTGTTTGTGCGAATGATTGTGATATGATATCTAGGATGACGTGATAATTATAAATTGGAATGGTCAATAAGCACGTGATTGATGTATATATAGTTTTAGAATGCTGGAGAATAAAGCAGTTACAATGCGAATACGGTGTGGCTCACTGTGTTTCATAGAACACTAAACGTCTCCGTATCTTTTGCAATACTCCTCGATTTGTAGATGCATCTGACCTTTATGTCTCACAGCATCGAGCATATTGCCGATAAATGGAATAGCTATGGGCCCTGGAACTTTGTCGCCGAAGGAGTTTTTCAGGACGCAGAAAGGTGCAATGCCCCGAGAGTAAACAAAAATAATTATAAGGGTAGCGATGGTGATTGTCCACCATTGAGATGTTAACTGCACGAAGTTGAAGTTGAGGAAATCCATCTTACTGTTGACAGCTGTGGTGTGCTATGGTATTCTGTCCAGAAAGACCAGAAAAATATTTCAGAGTGAACACTGAACTTCACCATCTTACCAGTCCTCTCGCGCGTTACTCCGGGAGGAGCGTTGCGTGACGACCCAAACAACGGCTGTGTTGCATCTTGGAGACCAGCAGGCAACTTGCGTGTTTTACGAAGAGGCAATGAAAGGTCATGAAACTTTCATTTACTGACAATATTTTACCTTATAATCCAGTCGACGCGTAAAATCAGGGTTTAAGATCTTAGCTTTTCGTGCACTTGGCACGAACCTGTAAACTTGTCTGAACAAATCATCTCATTTCCCTTGCGACTCTAATGGATGGTTTTATTGGTCGAGATTATCACGTGATTACTGTCCGCCCCTTGTAACACATTTATATTTAATAACGCAATACAGTCAAGTACAGGTCGCTAATTTGCTTGCGCTTTTCTTTGTTTATTTTTGTGCTTTGTGTCGTTTTACTCGGGGACTAGGGAGACGAGAGCTGAGACGAGACTCCCGATTTATTTCACGGGCATCATAATGACTTCTCCGGTTTGGCGTGTCCTGTTGTACTACCCAAACATCATTGGACATTTGCGGGTCCTTCTGCTTTACACGACTGTAGTTAACAACTCCCGGGGGCAACACGGCTACGCTGTAACGTGTCTTTTGGCAAGTCTACTCCTTGATACTGTAGATGGTGCTGTGGCACGCCGCTATAATCAGGTCACTAACTTGGGTCGTTACTACGACATGGCAATCGACACGCTCACACCCCAGGTCGTGTTCGCGTGTTGTCACGCATACAAGCAACAAGCCTTCTTGTTCGCTGCTGTCACGCTAATGTGGGTAGTGCTGGCTTGCGCAGCAACGGCTGATCAATCATGGAAAACAGCTGTTAAGCCTCAGCTATTCCCGGCAGCCTGGTTAACCGCTCCAGATGGTAGTTTCACACGCTTTGGCAATCTACTTTACTATATAGGATTTGTGTATCCCCTGTGTGTTCTCTATCTCTGCGGTAACGGCGTGGCAGTTAACAATGCTCTTAGATGGCTGGCCTTTACTGCTGGTGGACTTAACCTGTTAAGCATGCTTGAGTATGTGTACGAGTATGCCCGTGCGGTGGAAAAATCATGAATCCTGTCAGTTTTCTACTCTAACAAGGGGGCAACTGATAAGGCCTGAATTCCTGAGGACACCTCATAATACGGCTTGCAGGACTTGAAGTCTCAGATAAAGTTGGACTAAACCTCGAGGCTCCCATTTCCAATGCAGACTATATGCTAATACGGCATTAAAAAGGGACATTTCTTGACTAATACGGGTTCGAATTCATTAGCCTAAAAGGTACAAGTACCGTACTTATTCGAATAAGCGCCTTGTTTCATCAGGTTTCATTTTGAGACACATGAGGGTGGGCGCTTATTATTTTGTCATCATTTTCAGCAAGTGAGGACATTTTTAGAGAATAACAAAACAAAAGGATAACAAGTTTATTTTGCTTTAACTAAACAAAACAAAGTGCAAAAGCGACATGAAAAAAAGGATAAACAGTATATAAAACAGTTCATTGACTGTCAACTGTCAGTCAGGTCTGCATTTCTCACTTGGAACAGAATTGATGCTCCACATCACACTGGGAAAGTACAAAATTTGTTAGGGGGTAGGCGGAAGGCACTTATCGAGGGTGGGCGCTTGTAATTTTTGGGCTTTCCGGGTTGGTGCTTATTTGAGGTGGGCACTTATTTGAAGTTAGCAGACACCCCAGTAAGGCAGACACCTATCTGAGATGGACATCAATTATTGGCTGGTTCTTGCCGAATTTCACTTGATGTCTGTAACTATTAACTCTCTATAAGGTGGACACCTCTCTTAGATGGACACCTCTCTAAGGCAGACACCTCTCTAAGGTGACACCTCTTTAATGCAGAAGCCTCTCTAAGGTGGATGCCTCTCTGAGGCGGACACCCCTCTAAGGTGGACGCCTCCGTAAGGTGGATGCCTCTCTAAGGCGGACATCTCTCTAAGGTGGACAGCTCTTTAAGATGGACACCTCTCTAAGGTGGATGCCTCTCTAAGGCGGACACCTCTCTAAGATGGACACCTCTCAGAAGGTGGACACCTTTAAGATGGACACCTATCTAAGGTGGATGTGTCTCTATTATAGGGTAGACGCCTCTCTAAGGCGGACACCTGTCTTAGGCAGACAGATTGAGCTGGTCGCAACGGTGTCCGGCTTAGAAAGAGTTCACTGTATACATTTGGTCCACTGATAACTCTCAGTTGAACTCTAACCATGTTCAATTAAAATATACGGCACCTTTAGCTAAGCGCGCATATTTGTTTTTCTTAAAACAACTATGGTGTCGTGATAGAATTTTGAATCTCTCAATTGGGATATCAAATGTTTAGTGTAGTTTTGGTTTGATGCGTCCACATGTCCTTCTCTTTACACAACGTTATAGTTCACAACCCGCGCGGGTCAACACGGATGGGCTATTACGTGTCTTTTGTAGCCCGCCCGTTGCTGTATTCAGATCACTCGACACGCTTTCTCCCCAAGTTGTTCGCGTACGCACTGTCACGTCCTATGACATTATCGCATCACGTGACTTACCTTAACTTAGAAAATTTTGACGCACTATAAACCCTCCCAAGTTTCAGAGCCGTTCTAGAAGTTACGTGCGGGGAGGATGTATGGATGGCGAATTCCCACCTCAGGAGCCAAGTGTTTTAAGTAATCACGGTGTCTGATGTTGTAGGTTATATCAATTGTATAAAATATATTTTTGAATTCAGAGCATAAAAATGAAAAAAAGATTATCAGGAAAGTTTTGAACGTGTGATATTTCGTTCCGCATCTACCGATTTTCATTCGGCCACACTTATTTCAGTGAAATGAATGATGCAAGGGTCTAGGACAGTATCATAAGAACCCTCAAGAAACCAGTTTTACACTCCATATCTTGCTCCCATATTAAAAAAAAAGGTCAGTGGAGGATTATTCGTAGATATTTTTTCAGACAATCCGTCTAGCGGAAGCGATAAAAATAAATCCCTGATTCCTCAAATGACGTCGTCTTCCGATTACGCTTGATCGCACTGAAAACCGTCGTGTTACAATTTTGGGTGTTTTCGACTTCTAAACATCGTGATAAGCCGCTATCTCCGTGCGTTGCAGCGTGAAAAAGAAGGTCAACCTTGCACATCAACAGTAAAACTAAAAAATGAAAAGCGAAAAATTACTGTTGTTCATTCAGCACGTTATAATATTTTACTGTGTATAGGCCAGATAAATAACTACATCCCTTTCTATGTCTTTGTACTTGTTTCACAGTTTATCTGATTACTATTTTTTTATATTTCCGTTCTGACTGAAGCAAACTGAATGGGTATTACTTTTTGAAATTGAAGTACCAATGCGCAAACAAAACACGTTTACAAATTTCTCTCTTTTATATTTTAACGAGTCTTTTTGGCATTGTTGTCCAATTCGAATGCGTGAGAGTATGTAAAACGATGATGGCATGTTTTAAAAATTCCTCCTTATATAAAATTTCATGTAAATTGATACGAGACGTGACATTCTAAAATAACTCCGACTTACGAAGAATATGTCACTGCCAACCGGGACTCGGCTTCTTGCTACCGGGCGTTTTCTTTCTCTCGTTTTCGTCTAATCGCAGCTTTTCAAAATTGTTTTGATCATATATCAAATTTTAAAAAAGTTGTTGGATTCCAAAACATTATCTCAAGAAAGCAAAACCGGCCAGACTTGAACGGTCCATAACACCCCCAGTACCCTCCCCCTCGTGCTCTAATGCTATTTTCAAGTCTGTACAGTTTACGTGATGCGATTTCTCAAGGTGATCATTTTGATTGACGTTTGCATCCGCCATGTCTGAGAAAAAGTTTGCCATTGTCTTAGCGAACGCGGGAAAATGAATGTCTGACATGTGACCTCTGTGTTTTTAACCCCCTCATGTTGTGTACCACTGTAGCAGACATTTGAAAGTCTTCTGTTCCTTTTTGAATGCAAAAAGGCTTACTTTTCGTTCGTCGTTTGTGTGGAAAACTATCGAATGTGCCTCTCGAGCTGCATTTATATCTTGGAAAAGCGGTCGGCAACTAGATAAACCACACGTTTCTCCTGATTCGCGCTTGCAGCGAAATTTAAAACCGTCTGGAGTACGCCCCTGCGAAAGCTTGATCAGTTTCAAAACCAGTTGGATATGGACTTGTTACACGAACAAATTTCAGCGCAGAACTATCGATAGTAGTGTAGTGTTGGACTTTGTAAAGCTTCGTCCTTCACAATGGCTCGTAAATTCGCCCGAATGTGCCTGCGTTGTTGTTGTTGTATCGTGTTTACGCTAGTCGTCTGTCCATTCATCGGATTGTGTCAGGGTAAGGTTCTCGTGTTTATATGTTAATGGCTTTCTCTCGTTTCAACAACTCCTGTGGCGCTGTTTACAGTTATTTTTTCATCAATTCAATTTCGACACGTTCGAAAGGTTAAGCTGAAGCTCAATCGTTCGGACGTTCGCCCTACGAATGTTAGTCATCATAAAAGTACGACTAATGCAAATGGAAACCATGCAAATTGCATAAGATTTCACACTGTTTTTGTTTTGTTTTTTTCTGCTGGATTGATTCTGAAAAAAAAGAATAATTTTGTGGACTACGCCGAGTCGAAACGAACGTCGTTTCTTTCATCTTGTCTTCGTAGTAGTCAATGCCAGCTTTAAACGTTGAAAGGAAGCCAAATATTAAGCTTAAAATATTATGGTCGCCATTTTATTGCGCTAAGGTTTTTGCTGTAATTTGTAAAAAGTTTAAAGCTAAATAGAACGGAGTACATCCTCTCTGATCTCTTTTAGGCGGACACATCATTATGTTTCTAAAGGTAAAGATATGAAAAAGTACTGAATATGATAAAGCTGAATAAGCTTATAGATGTAGGTTTACAAATTATTTAAGGAGAGCTTATGCTTATAGAGCAGTTTTCAATTGAGTATCGTAAAACCAAAACCAAAGTAATTACTCTGACCAATCACAGCAGTCGTAAACAATCCAATGAACCAATCAGAGCTCGAAGCAATTACATGTCGCGGGCGCCAAGCGCGGGAAAACGCGTGCGAGCAAGTCACGATTGGTTTTGGTTTTACTTCTGATTGGTCGAGAAAGTGGCGCGAGATTTTTTAGCCAATCACAAAGCGTAGCAATGCAAAACCAAAGCAATTGTGTAATTACTTTCGACAGTCAATTGAAAACTGCTCTAATAAGTATTTATGCATAGCTTTACTTAGTATATGCATAGCTCACTGTGGCCATAATATTGATACGAGAGACTGTGCCAGTTAACTGCTGTACATCGCTAATATCGCGTCGATGGTCATTTTGATGTTCATCGGATAAGATACTCGAGCTTTAACGAAGTAAACGTGAAAAATTCCTGCCTCTTAAGAATATTCATTGCAGTGACAGTATAGTATCATGCAGTAAGCATAATATAAAATGACATTTATTGTATTGTTTTTCTAACCTCTTTATTTTCATTGTCATACTTTACATGTAACTTATGTATTTATTTTTAAATCTCCTTTATTTAATTTCGTTGAAGTCCAGAGTAACATTGTTTATTTGTGTTGTTTTTTAAGAAGAGGTTAAGTACACTGTAAATTATGAAATGAATTAAAGTTTTGTGTTCTTGGTAAGGGCTGGTTTACACTGTCAAAGGTTCTTTGATTAAAGTTATATGATCAAAGTTTGTTTACAAACATTTGATCGTGCACTTGACTGGATCCTAGTTTTCAAATTTCGTTCCTGGCTTTTTCCGTTTTTTATTTTTTACTTTAAAAGGGAAATCATTTCTTGATCGTTGCAGAGATCGCAACCTCTTCTATCAAAATAAGTGAGATAGCTGTTTTTTAATCATGAATGTTGTAATACATTTGTACTGTTTAGTATTTCAGCGTGCATGTTAGGGATGACTAATTTAATTTTGGAGGTTAACGGAATAGATGTACAAAATTTTTACACATTTTTCGTCATATAAACTACAGAAGCATATGTTGTGGTTTAATTTTTGTTTGGTTTGAAAACTTTCAAACCAGTTTAATTTTTATTTTTCTTTGTCTTGGATTATGGTAATAAATCTGAAACAAAGGAAAATAAATATTAAACTACGGGGGGGTGACAACTCAAAGAAGGCCTGTTTCGGGAGAAAAACAAAATTCTTCCAAGAATCTGAAGATTTTGCCGGGAATCGGGAGACTCTAAAAATTTTCGGGAAAACGTGAGATAATGTTGTTAAAATTTCGGGAAGTTTGAAATTTTTGCGAGAATATCTGAAAAAAATCGGGAAGATATTCCAAATTTTCGGGACAACTTTCAGTTACACACAGTATTGCTCAAACAGCGTTTGTTAGAGTTGTCACCCCCTGTTTAAATTGGTTTGAAATTTTCAAATCAAAGGAAAAATTTAAACCACATCACATACAACCAAAAGAAAACCTTAACAAGATTTGTTACTGCAGATGTAGCTGAGAAAAAACTTAGCAGGCTTGACATTAACAAGCCCAGCCAGTTTTTCTGGCTCATGTTCCTTCAAAATCACCTCAAGTCTTTGTTTTCTAGTAAAATTTCAGCCGGTGATAAGTTCCCTTTATAAGCTGGTGAAATAAGCCGTTAGCCGGCTCTTAGCTACATCCCTGGTTTCTCGCTTATGTTTCAAAATGAAACTGTTCGTTTGTGTGTACATTGTATTCCATGAAACTTTTTTAATGAGATAAACACAACCACGACCACAAAATTGGATGTTCTAATTCAAAATTTGAAAGGATAACTTAGTAAACAAAACATTGTTTTGTTGGTAATCTTTATTTCAAAATTGATATTTATCCTGTTTTTTATTTTATTATATACCTTTAGCCATATTACCATATCCTGTCGGATTGTATCCACTTAATAGTGTTTACAAAACCAATGATGCAAGTTGCTATGGTAACCTTGGTGGTACTGCCCAGGATGTTGAACTTGTAAGAGGGCCTTCTGATAAAGCAAATACTGCTTACGAGTTTGCTGGGATTGGCACAAGTTACATTAACATTCCAAGGTTCCAGCACATCAATACTAAAACTTCTATCACAATTTTGGTTTGGATATGTCAGACTGGACAGGCTGGATCTGTCTTTGAATACTTGAACAATAATGGGGGAGAGGGAAGTCACTCACAAAGGACTTATTCTGTGGAACTTCACACGTCAAGGACTAATGCTTTTAGTGCACAATTTGTTGAGCCCAGTGGAAAGTTAGTTTCTCTTACCAATGATACAGTTAATCTAGTTGATCAGTGGCATTTTGTTGGAGTATCTTATGACCACAATAGCGGCACTGCAACATTGTGGGTAAATGGCAACAATGTCCAGCAAACAAGTCTGGAAAAGATGGAATTAAGCACTGATAGAGATATTCAAATAGGCAGTGGACAAGGAAAAGGAGATAGTTTTCAAGGAAGAATATCATGTTTACAGATTTATGACAGAGTATTAACAAGGGATGAAGTAACAGCTGTAAAAAACAGATGTTTCAAGGATGGTCAATGTATGTATAATTTTAAAACAATTGTTATTTGCATGAAATTGGTCAGCAACTTGGTAGCCTGATAATTAAATCAGATAAATTTTGCTATCTTTGACTGTGCAATAACTCACTACTGCCAAACTGTTGTACATAGAACTATACATGTATGAATTGATCCTTGCTCATGTACAGTAAATTACATATTAATGTTTACATTTATGTATGTTTTCTCCTTATCTCTGAAAAGCCCTGATCGGGACAAGGTAATTAAATTTACTATTACTATTACTTCCATTTATGTTTTGGTCGAGCCCATTTTCACTTTGGCATAAAACAAATTGACAGTGAATTGAGCAAATTAGATTCAAACAGTTTAAACAAAAATTACACAACTGAAATAGAAACTTTGCCATTTTGGTACAGTGTATATGTGCATTCAAATTCAAAACTGTGAACCACAACATAGGTACTAGATTGCATAAATACTAGTATGTACATTTAGGTCTAGCATTACAATCAGTGCATTTATTTAAGTGATTTTCCTTTCTTTGAACAGATCCAGTTGACTGCACAAAGACATCTGCACCATGTAAGTTTGGGGCTGTTTTATTTGAGATATAACCTGATTTCACCCCCAAACTATAGAACCACCCCATATCGGTAAAAAAAATAATATTATTTGGGCTGTGTTACACGAAAAGCGCCCAGACAACTTAATTTTCTTGATTTTGAGTTTTCAGCTTCTTTGCCCACTTCAATCCCTTAATAATAGATGGAAGCGAAAAAAGTCCAGAAATAAAAATTTAAACCGTAAAAGTCGCACCTTGAATGCGCCAATTTGAGCAGCTAATTTAAATGCAAATTACCCTAAATCACGTACCATGTCATCCGGGCCCTTTTTGCGTGACGCGTCCCATTTTTGTTTGTATAAATGGTTTCATCCCAGATATCATGTACCGGTAAAAATCAAGATCAGTTTATTATTTGTCCCTTTCTTGAATAAAAAGTGTAATATTATTTATAATATACAGTTGAACCCTGTTAATATGGCGGACACAGAAGGGACCATGGAAATTGGCCGTATTAAGCGGTTTCACATGATTGTGTTTTATTGTTTTTAAGGAAAAATACTCAGTAAATTACCACATCTAACTCCAACACTAAGACACCAAACCAAAAAATTGTGATTAGACAAATGTTCATAATTTTCTTTCAAAAAACTAATAGTATATGTGTAGCTGACTGACTTGATACATTTGAGAACATTTTTATCGCTTTAGAATTAACTACACGTAAATTGTCCATGTTAAGAAGTTTAACTTTGTATGAGTTCTAATCGGGATGGGAAAAATTGACCGTTGTCCATATTAACAGGTGTCTGTATTAAGCAGGTAAATTTTAAAGAAAATGTCTGGGAGTTGGTCGGGACCAAGACAACTGTCTGTAATAACTTTGTGTCCATAATAACGGGGTGTCTGTAATAACAGGGTGTCCATAATAACTGGGTGTCCATAATAACCGGGTGTCCGTAATAACGGGGTGTCCATAAAGCAGGGTTCAACTGTACACATCTTTTTCATTCCTGGGTGGAATTTTGTTTTGTCCTGTATTCCAGTAATGCGGGTGTCACACAGTCGCGATTTTGCTTCACGATTACCTGACGATGCGAAAAGTGACAAAAATCATGAGTCCCTCGCGAGAGGTCTTAGAGCACTTGACGGGCTCTGATATAGGACTTAAGTGGTCTTCAGTGTGTCTTGAAGGACGTGATAAGTCGGCAAACTCTCACGAACATTTTGACCATGCTCAAAACAATCGTGAGAGTCAGCCGATCTATCTTCGTCGGGTAGCGGACGCCAAACCGTCGTCAACTGCTCTTAAATGCTCTTGACGGTCGGGAGTTGCTCGTTACATCATCTTAAAGTAGACTTAATGGTCGGACATAGTCGGGAGCGATGGGAGTGTTGCGATGCACTCAAGAGCTTTCAGAGCGATACACGAGCAAAACGTGCGACTGGCGATTGCATCTCGAGTATTGACGACCAACTGACGTTATTATGCGTTTGGCTAAAGTCTGCCCCGGCTCACTGCCGATGGCTTTAAGACCTTTTCAAGATGGTAAAAGAGTGACAGAAGATCTATCCGTCCTATTGACGTTGTACTCAACACCTCAAGGCCAAAAACTAAACTGATGCCACGACGACACATCCTGGTAACTTTAAGTATAAATAGGCTACACTGAGTATGCGTGAGTCATTCAGCCGTAATCAGTTGAGCAGTCAACATGAATGCTCGTAGGCTACGTATTCTCCACCAGATGGCTGCAATGCTTGATGCTGAGCAAGCACAAGAAGACCTTCTGCTAGCGCAGTGGTATATGAGAAGAAATAGACGGCAGAGGAGGAGACACTGGGTGAAACCTTGGGTGCAAAGAAGACAGCAGTTTGGGCAGTATGATACCCTGATGAATGAGCTCAGAGCAGAAGACCCGGAAGGATTCCAGAACTTCATGAGACTGCCCCCAGCACTGTACGATGAAGTGCTGGAAAGGATCAGGCCACGGATCACCAAACAAGACACTTGGTGGAGAAAAGCCCTTGATGCTGGACTCAAGTTTGCTGTGACAATGCGGCATCTAGCTTCCGGTGACAGCTACAGCAGCTTGAAGTGGGATTTCCGAGTACCTGGGAACACCATATCCGTATTTGTCAAAGAAGTCTGCCAAGCAATAATTGACGAATACGCAGAGGAAGTCATCCAGTGCCCAACTACAGCTGCTGAGTGGCGTGCCATAGCTGACGAATTTCTCAGGAGATGGAATTTCCCACATGCTTGCGGTGCTTTGGATGGCAAGCATGTGGCCTGCAAGTGCCCTGCCAACACTGGTTCACTATACCACAATTATAAAGGCTTCTTCTCAATCACGATGATGGCTCTGGTGGATGCTGACTATAAGTTCTTGTGGATAGATGTAGGACCTGATGGCGCCTCATCAGATGCTCAGATCTATAATGATTCTGAGTTGAAGGAAGCACTTGACAACCACACCATCGGCTTCCCTGACCCTGCACCACTACCTGGTGACAACAGAAATATGCCATTCTTCTTTCTTGGAGATGATGCCTTCGGTCTGCGGCCTAATTTGATGAAGCCATTCAGTATTCGTGGTATGACGATGGAAGAAAGGATCTTCAACTACCGCCTTTCCCGAGGACGCAGGGTTGTAGAAAATGCATTTGGCATCCTGGCTCAGAGGTTTCAAGTCCTACTGTCTACGATGCAGCAAGATCCAGAGACAGTGAGGATTATTGTCCAAGCTTGTGTATGCCTCCACAACCTTATGAGGATCCGATACCTGGCCCTGCAGCCTGGAGCAGTGGATGTTGAAGATCATCAAAATATATTAGTCATCCCGGGTGAATGGAGACGTGGGCGTAATATGCAAGATGTTGTGAATGTACAAGCTCCCAATCGTGACACCAAGAAGGCTAAGAAGCAGCAGCTGTACCTGAAGCACTACCTGAATTCACCAGCTGGCTCAGTTCCATGGCAGGACAGAATGGTTAAACCAACCCATTGAGAAAACTCAACATATAACTGTGTCACTGCTTTTCTTAGACCAGTAAATGACCTGAGTCATTTCGGTTGTGACATGTCATATTTTATGTTGTTCATTTTATTGGATGACGTCTAATTTCTACAGAGAATGTAGACATCATTTCATGTTTAATGTCGGTTTGAGAAGAATGAGAAGAAAACCCATCACCATATCAAAATTCAAAATTAGACACATTATAAATTTAATAAGTAATAAACAAAATTAGTACATTTGTTTGCTATTTTCGAGGAAAATTGACATTTAAAAGTAACACATGAAGGTAATAATCCAGTTTTTTAACATAATCCCATAATGTTTATATTATCTCGAAATTTAGAAATTTGCATATAATAAATGTCACTGATATAACGAGAGTCATAATTATTATCCGGTGAAACATGCCTGGTAACTGTGGCACTGATTTGGCCCAAATCGCTGGGTGATGTCACTTCAATGTAAGCATCCAATGGGTCACTAGTGGTCATGTGTCCGAAAAGGCTGCCATCTGCAGTTTGCCTACTAGGACCTGACGGTTGGCGCTGAGACATAACAGTAGTTGACACTGGGGCTCTTGTATTCCAAGATGGTTGGTTGCCAGAACCATAGCAGAAGTCCGTATAGGCTGCCTGCATACTCGCTGGATCGGGCATACTCCTGGGTCGAGGTTGCAGCTGGGTGAGCTCTGCTCTGTAGCCCGTTTGCTCATGATGAGGCCTGGAAGAATGTGATTGGCTCTGACTCTGTCCCAAGTAATGACACAAATTACCCTCATTGCGTGCCTCATTCCATCCTCCAGGAGAATAGCTGGGATATGTTGGCTGAGGTTGTTGTTGGCGCTGGTTAGTTACGGTCGAAACTGGCATAGGAGGTGCTTGCTGATGAGTGGCTGGGACTGGTGTTGGTGTTTCTGGTGGTGTGCTTGCCTCCTGCAGCTGGAGTGTATCGTTTTCCTCTTGGAATCGGAGGAGCATTCCAATCGACTCCCTGCGGAACCTGTAGTTACAGAATACAAAAAGAAAGATAAGTAAAAATGCCCAGTTATAACATTTGCAATTTTTTAAAAAAATTATAAAGTTAATTTAGAAAGTTTACATTATTATGAAACAAAATTAGAATAATCTTTAAAAGTTACATAATAACCTAGACCATAGAGTCTGATGGAGGTTGTCTGCCACAGAGCTAAACCATGTTATGAAGCCAGCTCTCTCAGATGTGGGCTGAATTGGTCTCTGGGGTTCTGGCTCAGCAGTCAATTTCATGATCTGCGACTGAAATTTAGCTGCTGCTGCTGCCCTCTGTGACATCTGTGTCATGAAAGTTTTGTCTGCTTCCTTCCTCTTCTGAGCTGCGGTCTTCTTGCCAAAAGGTCCAGCAGAGGACGGAACATTGGTGGAAGCAACAGTGGAACCAGGCACCACAGGCGAGGTAGGTTTGGACCTGATGACTGTCTGTTCTTGCCCCTCGATGACCATCATAACATCGGCCATGTCCTCCTCCAGGTTGGAATCGCTTCCGTCGGCATCACCACCGGCACCGGCACGAGGTATGCCACCATCTTCTCTTGCAGCTATCTTTTGCCTCATCTGGAAGTACACAATGCACATAACACATAAGTAAAAATATCAGGAAGTAATATCAGAAAATAATATGATATATAGCTGAAATGAAAGTCATTTGCAGTAAAAAAACTAGTATTTTCACAATACTTACACTGACTGTCACTTTCTGCTTGCTTTTCCTGATAAACTTTTTGATGAAGCCGAAGTTAGCCATGATCCAATTATCCCTATCAGTCAAATCAGTCTCAGGCCTCGCACCATCACCAGACTTCTTGTTGATCAACTTGACATATCTGGTCCGGATAGATGTATACCACAGCATAATGGTCCCAACTGAAAACACAGAAAATGAAACACCATAGACATTATATTACGACAAGTCTCGGCATTGCTTACATTTCAAAATGTCACAACAACATGAATTATTATTACATAGTATACATAAAAGAAAATTGTAAATATTTTTTTCGAATTACCATCTAACCCCATTTTGTCGGCCTGTGTCTGCCACACCTGCGAACGGAGGACCTTGTCCTTGTAATCCTTGGACTTCATATTATACAGAAATGTGTTGACCTGTAAAAATTCCAACATGGACTCCTCCTGTTCGTCGGATAGCATGCCCGACTTTTTTGGCTTCTGCTTCTTCTTTTGTGTGACATCTTGTGGAGAATTGGAAGTGGATGGAGTAGGACCAGAACCAGCAGTCTGAGCACCAATAACATCCGGAGGAGGAGAAGTAGATCTGGGAGGGCTAACAATGGCCCGAGTAACAATGGCCTCAGTCTCACTGGCCTCATCAACACCAGTCTCTCTCATCTGCTCTGTGTCACTGGAAGATGATGAACAATCTGTTATCTGCTTCCGTGGCTTCTTTGCAGGGACCTTACTGTCCTTCCCTTTACGCTTCCTGCCCTTTGGAGGCATGGTGTAACAATGAAGTAATAATAAAAGAAATTTCCGGAAAAAACTCACGCAGGGCTGCTCTGTTGAAGATGTCGTACACTGAAAATAATCAAAATCGGCACAGGTCTTTTTATACTCGTGGTGTACACGGTTGTACCACGTGATCCACTCTTTTTGCGCATGAGCAGCTCGGGAGCCGCTCGGGAGCCGCTCGTGAGCCGCTCTAATTGATCGCCAGTCCCACTGATAGGTCGCCAACAGATCGCGAGTAGGACGCGAATGAACGTGGATTGCTCTGTTACGGCACGTCTGTTGATCGTGTATAGCTCGTTTGTAACTTGTGTATAGCTCTTGACAAACGTGAGTTGGACTTCACCTTGTGGTATTTTTTTATTTTGACGCCACATTTCCTCCGTTCTTTTCGCGATCTTTTACAAATTTAGATCGTGAAGGTCGTGAGCTGATCGTGAGTTTAGGTCTCGACTGTGTGACACCGCCTTAACAGGGTAAGTTTTATGGGGCCCAAAAGAATAGAATGTGGGTCTCGCACACCTTGCAGAGAGGTTACATCCCCTACATGGAGGTGGTTGTACATCTGTACATTGTGCATATAGACTTCTGAAGTTGTGTTTCTTCTTGTTTCATCAAAGAGTTGGGTGGGGATAGGGCCCCAATAACTCTTAAATCTGCCCATTTAAGTCATTCATTCATTCAGTATAAAAAATTTATGGCTTGGTCTAATGTGTGTGTTTGGAATTTGTTTGACAGCATGCGGTGTGTCCATGATCACTTTGTCAGGAACCTTCTCTTCCCCAGGGTTCCCTGCTGGGTATCCTTTTGATGCAAAGTGTGCATGGGAGATAGAAGTCCCCAGCGGATACCTCATAACATTGAAGTTCGGGTGAGTAATATTTAGTCAGGGTTGCTTTTCTTCATGAACAGAGAGAGTCGGTTGAATTTTGTGGCTTAATGTCACCAAAAGATTCATCATCCTTATGGTCAGTAAAAATTAATGACTACCCTGGGAAGCAAAATACCATCCATCGTATCTAATTTGAGTGTAGAGGCTTCAAATATGGCATGATTGGCAGTAGAAGGCAGTAAGGGCTAGAAATGTATTTTGTTATTAGTTTTCGAACTCCAGTGTGAAGTAGAATAAATAATTGACTATGACTGTAGGCGACAAAATTGATGGCTGCTGGCACATTTTGACAGGGCTGGCTAACAAACGTTTCAAGTTTGACAGTCTGTTACACAAACGTTAAAGCTCAAAGTGCAGTTGATTGCAAAATTGATTGTTATTTTAAATTGTGTTTGGCTGTGGCTAAAAAAACCTTTTGGCAGTTGAACAAATTTGTCTTAATCGAATAAAAATGTCCTACAGAAAAATTTGTTCTTTCTAAATCACAAACGTTTCATCCCGTAAAATGTAAAAAAAGTCATCTGCTGGGTCATGGCTCGTGTACGACGACTGTATTGTGATGTATTGTGTTAGGTAGTGTTAGGTTGTATTGTATTGTATTAGGTTTTATGACGACAGTCAGGTTGTCGTACATGAGCCATGACCCCATCTGCTTGCAAAATAGAACCCCCACAAATATTTTGTGCCACACAGTATCTATGGAGGGAGCTGGAGTTAGGGGAGGGGTGGTAGGGGGGAGGGGTAAAATACCTGCATGAAAGTTAATAACATTATCATCTACATGCATATTGCCTTCATTTCTACAAGGTCAAAGTTTAAAGTTGTACCAATTAACTGGCATTGAATCTGCCTACAGAAAATTCACTCAATCTCTCTTTAGCAAAATTAAACTCCTGGAAACATTTTGTGCCATACAGTATCTTATGAAGAGAGGGGTCTTGAGTAAGGGGAGAGTAAAATGCCTGCATGAGAGATTTTACAACATTGCCAGCAAATAGTTCAGTAATACACGGCTGTACTTTTAATCAACAGCAAGTTTGATTTGGAAGCATCATATAACACATGGCCAAACTGCCTTGACTTTGTTGTTGTGCGTGACGGCATCAACAGCTGGTCCAAGAAACTGAAAGCTCTGTGTGGAGGACAGTCAGAATGGGAAGATGAAATCTTGTCATCTGGAAATGTCATGAGGGTGGAGTTTACAACTAACAGGGAACACTCTGCTTCAGGCTTCACCGCAAAATACACTACAAGCCTAATATCTGAAAGTAAGTTAAAGGGTTTTTTTTTCAATTTATATTTAAAAATAATAATTAAAAATAATATCTTTTAGAACACCAGCCTTTGCTTTGTGTTGTTGCTGGCATTATGGTGTTTAAAACATTGACCTTTTTTGTTAACTTATTTATAGTAAAGAAAGGAAAATAGTTTTAATTAGTCTAGACATTTTAATGATAATAAATGTTGTTAAAAGTGCATCATACATTGTCTGAATGCTTTTTATAAATTTAAAGTGAGATAAAGTGACAAAAGTTATATAAAAAATGCAATTTTATTAAAGTGAATAATGGCAAAAAGCCCAATAATATTGTATAGAATTTGTTTGAACATGAAAGACCAAGTGCATTACTGCCTTATGTCATTTTTTTAGGTCTTACATACTGTGAAAAGGCATACCATGAGTTCTCATAATTTTAATTAATATTGAAACAAACATTGGTCATTGCTCAGAGGACTTGAAGGGTTACAGTGATTGTGTCGTTCCATAGACCTATTTCATAATGGCGGCTGATTTATTTATTCTTTTATGTGTATGTTAATTAGGCTCACTGGCCTCATTTTAGAGTAAAAATTCTTTTGAATTTTGCACCTGTTACCAAGGCCAGTGAGGCTAATTAACATACCCAACTACACTGAGGTGAATAGTTGTTTTAGTATATACTGAAACAGTGAGATAATATAACGAAAATGATGCATTTTAACTCATTTATTCCTGTCAACGATTACAATTTCGTGCGCAAATTGCTGGGAAGTGAATAGCACTTGCTATTCCGAGTTTCAGTAGCCAATCAGAGCGCGCCAACAATGCTATCCACTGTTTCAGTATATACTAAAAAAGAATAAATAAATCAGCCACCAGCCTCCCAAGTAAGGTTGTTTGGTTTGGACCCACCCACCCCTCTGTAATTTCCAATTTAGCTTCATGCTTTCCTTTAAAAACTTTGGTTTTCAAGGCTCCCCTTGGAATTTCCAATAAACTTTCATGGGGGAACCACACAGTTTTGCTGGATGTCAATCAAAGGAAAACCATTAGCATTATTTTAACGTCTGACTGAATTCTGAGTCACAGAACTAAATATTAAATGAAAAATGTGACCAGTGAAGAAAATTTTAATATAATTTAATTTTCAAACAGCCTAATTCTAATTCAGTTGCAATATTGTTGTTTTAAAGAGAAGATTTCAATCAATGTTATTGTAATAAACAAGTTGCATGTAACCAGGGGTCAATTTAATAAAACTTTTACAAGTGTAATTTACAAGTGTAGCCATTGTTTCAGAGCTTGAAAACAATGGCTACACTTGTAAATTACACTTGTAAAAGTTTTATTAAATTGACCCCAGGGATGTAAATAATAGGCGGAAGGCGGAAAAAATAACTGCCTGAAGAGTTTTCTTGATTTTTTCCGCCTGGAAAACTGTGTATGCTTAACTCTTTCTCTTTTTTTTTTTACCAAAATTTTCCGCCTGTGATGAACAAAAGTCCACCTGTTGGACATCTTAGCTACATCCCTGATAACAGCTTCACGAACTGTCTGAGTTTGCAAATTATCATGTTCAGTGGATTTTAAAGTTTTGTTTCAGTATTGATGAAGATTTCCCTTCATTAAGCAAATACAATGCAAAATTGTCTATTTTTTGACCCTGTTGCCTTGAAATCCTGTCAAAATTCAAAAGACGTTTAACTCCTTGATTGGCATCCACCAATCTCAACTTTGGCCACCGGTTGCAAATGATTGCTAACTACTGTTAGAGTAATGACTTTTCTGTTGTTTCCTGTAGAAGACCAGACTAATGAGGGAATAATGGATTTCAGTCGTCACTATACTGGTATTGTCATAGGCGTGGCATGTGCAGCAATTTTTGCTATCCTGGCAATCATGATATTCAGCCATACCAGAAGGAGATTACGGGAGCGTAGTCATGGCAGTTTAACTCACCGTCATTCTGTATCTTTCTCTGACAATGACGTCTTTCAGCAGAATGCCCCACCGACATATGATGATGGTAAGCTTTCATATTTTCAGTTTAATTTAAATGCTGCATGTACACTGCATACCCTTTACAGTCAATGCTCCTTGCAAGAGTATATTAGTGAACCTTTCTTTGATTTCATTATCATTTTTAAAATCTGCTCTTCGTAGTAAAGTAGGGGGGGCATCCCAAGCATTTTAGAAGTCTTACTCTCATCTGCATAAATTTCCTTATATTAAGCCAAATTCAGTTTCCAAACATCATGGGTTGTAATGAAAATATAATGGTACATGGCAAGCACCATTATTGTTCTACATTTGTATTACCATCTATGTGACTGCGCGATGCAGTTAATCACTGTGTTCATTGGCATACCTGTGGTTGGGTGATCCAATCCGTTTGTCATACATAGCCCACATTTGACTGTTGCTCGTCACTAGAGTTATCACAAGCTCAGTGGTTAGAGCATCCGACAAGGAAACAGCAAGTCGTGGGTTCAAATCCCATCTGGAACTCAGAATGTTTTTCTGAGTTCCTTTCTCTCTACACTTATTCATATTCATATATAATTCATTGTTTACATGACTGCGCAATGCAGTTATTCTTTTGTTTCATTACATGGCATGTAACATTGTTATTTAAAAATTTACAGTTATGCGCTATCCAGAGCTTTATCCTCCAACTCCATGTCAGGGATCATTAGCCAATACTCCAGCAGCAACCCCGCGTAGAGGATCTCCAGTTTCATCACCCAGAATACAACATCGCGTACTTAACAGACCTGGATCATCAGTCGTCATTCCTAAGGTTGGCACACCCATTGGAATGCCTCTTTTTAATGCACGGCGAGGGATAAGTACACCACAAAGTACCTCCAGGGTTTCTTTACAGCGAGGTATTTCTCCCTTGGCAAGGGCAGAGTTGACCCCACAACACTCTCGCCATGCAGATCATCTTTCTTCTGACGAGCACGATGATGATGATGATGAAGAGCTTCCTCCGTATCCAGGAATCACGAATGTTGATTCAGTTTTGGATCAAGTTAGAGAAACTTTGGAACTTAGTAGACTTGGTACAAGGCATCCTTCATTAAGTGACAGTGATTCATCTGGCAATAGTCATAGCAGGGCTGTGAATGTTCAGAGAGGCCCACAAGCCTCACGTACAGTTATGGACAATGCAGGTGGCATCCAAACAAGGCTTGAACCAAACAGAAACTCGATGACATCACTTCAAAGTTTCGGTAACACTACAAATGGAACAGCTAATCCGTGGGTTTCTTCTAAGGTTCCAAGAATGGCAAAACCTGTGGGGACCTTACGATCGATTGAATCAGATGTTTGACCTCTCTCAAAAAAGATAAGACAGTGTAATAAAAAAAGAGATAAAAATTTAATCAGGCGGTTATATTAAATGAAGGGCCGAGAGCATGTCCAGCCTATATGACTTTTTAGGCCTTTTTTTATTTTTTCTCGCTCAGAATAGCTCAGAATAGCCTCATTTTATCGTACAACGAATAATATCACAAGCCCTTGTCGAATTTGCACTAACCTTAAGGAATTTGACCAATTTCACCTGAAAAAAGCAGAGTTCTGGCCCTCCAGTGTTTTGACGGTACATTCAGAGCGCAATTTCGAAGCCATTTGAAAGCAGTTTGGCCGTGAGAATACGCGACTGCAATACTTCTGACCAGTGCCAACAACTAAACGAAAATACCGTTATTTACGCACGCCTGGCTCGCTTATCTATCGTGAGCTCACTACAGCAACACATCGCCTCTGTAGCGTGTGTGTAAGCCAACGTGTATGAGGCCCGTCCGGTGATTGAAAGACATCATTAAGTCCGGAAATCCTTGAGTCTCTAGCACTTCTCAAAGAAACGAGTCGTGTTTCTTGTCCTTCCGTATGTCTGAAGCGCCATTTAGCGCTCGAGGTGAAAAACGGACCTTGGTCGGGAAGACGAGCCGGCGGGAAAGTCTGGAATCACTTCGGATCAGAAAAGGGGCAGCGTTGAGAGTTGTGGGCCATTTCCCATCCCGTGCCGTGGTCGAAATGCCCGATATCCGAAGTGCTTTGAGACTTGTAGTATTTTGCAATAACTTTCGGGCGGGAACTCCATTTCGGTTTTTGTTGTAGGATTTCCCGACATGCTTTGCGACAGTGGTAGATGGGTCCGCTGTGCGTGGTCGGGCACTTGAAATACAGCTTTGGGCAGCTCGAAGTGAGTTGTTGCTGGCCGGCGGGAAGACGTTTCGCATTTGGAGTCTTTAATGCAACATTAAATTCGATCTAAAAGGATTTTGAAATCGAGATACGCGTGTTGATGCGTATCAACCTTTAAATAATAAAACTTAGCCTGAACTGAGCATGTGTTCCTCGGTGGTCTAGTGGTTTGGTCGGGGATTTGCGCTCGGACGGCTCCGGGTTCGAATCACGCTCAGCATTTTTTTTTTTTTTTTTTTTTTTTTCGAACTGGAGATTATGAAAGTGATTTACTTTTTTTGCGTTCGTCAAAATTCCTTACGTTTAATTTTAAAAAAATATCGAACCGTGTCAGTGTGAAAACAGAAGCTTACCGCAATATTGCGTTACAATAGGAGCCTTTGATTTATTTTATTTTATTTTTTTTGCATACGGTATTTCTCGAAAACGACGGAAAAAACAACAGAAAAAAATTCGGAACAATGTTTTGCAACTAATTTCTAGTTCACATGCCAAAATTGTACAAATCTGAGCAAGAAAAAATAAAAAAAGGCCTAAAAAGTCATATAGGCTGGACATGCTCTAGGCCCTTCAAATATAAACATGCTTGTAATGCCATATCTAGGAACTAAAAATTACTCCGATCCAATGAACCAATTAGAACTCAAAACAAATACATGTAACCGGCACCAAGTGCAGGAAAATGCATGTGAGTAAGTCACGATTGGTTTTGGTTTTACTTGTGATTAGTTGAGAAAGTGACGCGAGATTTTTTAGCCAATCACAAAGCGTAGCAATGCAAAACCAAAGCAATTGTGTAATTACTTCCGATACTCAATTAAATACCGCTCTAAAAAGTTTCAAAAAAGGAATACTTGAGATTTTGCGTGTATATGTATAGCTTTAAGTAAGAGACTGTTAAGCTAAATGGATCATTTTTTTTTTCATCTAAAGAACGAACTGAGTTGTAGCTTCCAAGAGAATTCAGAATGTCAAAACATTTTGTCAAATTATAGTTTCGCAACCTTACGAGTGAAGGATTTAAGCATCTAACATAGAACACGTGGAGGTGCGCTGGGTGGTGTAGATGAAGGCTCGGAAGGTCGGTGGTTCAGGAAACCCTGATATCTGCTGTCGTGTTGTTTCCTTAGACAAGAAACTTTGTTCCACATTTTCTCAGTCTCCAGCCAAGTGTATAACAGGGTTCGTACGGGTCCTGGAAATCCTGGAAAGTCCTGGAATTTTACTTTGGCAGTTTCCAGGACTGGAAAGTCCTGGAGATCTGTAGGGGCTAAGATAAGATGGCAGCCTTGAAAGACATTGAAGAGGAGCTGGATGGAAAGCTCCAACAGCTGAAAAATAATTAAAGTGCATTTGGGAGTCCTGCAAGAATCTATCTGAGTCCTGGAAAAATTCTGGAAAAGTCCTGGAAATTTGTTTCTGAAAAAGGGTACGAACCCTGGTATAATGTAACTGTAATTCTGCCGCAATGGAGTAGCATCCCGTTCAGGGGGGAGTAACAAAGTAACAATACGCCTGGTTGCTTCATGCTACAGAAACTGGCTTAAGCTCCGGCCGAGTTGGCCGCCTGTGCCGCGTGGGCTACTTTACCTTTTTTACCAACAAATAGAGCTTTTAAATTTGTTTTCGTGGTTATTATTACGATCATGGATTATCAGGGATCACTGGTCTGTGATCCATGATCACAAGCCATGGAATTTGTATCAACAATTTTGTGAGAGATTAGAGGTAAGTCTTCACAAGCCTAATGGCTCACAACTGCCGGAGTTAACCCAGTTTCTGTAGCATGAAGCGACTGAGAGTATTGCTACTCCCCCCTGGATGGGATGCTAGTCCACCGCAGGGTTACCCCCAGCATTATGTCGCCAGTACCCATTTATACACCTGGGTGGAGAGAGACAATGTGGAGCAAAGTTTCAGGTTGAATGTCCGACGAGCTAACCACTAGACCACCGCGCTTCCACAAAATATGATGTATGCTCTCTAATCTATGTTATCTTACAGAGATTAGAGAGCATACATAATATTTTTCATACATTTAGATTATCCAATCAGAATTTTGGGTACAAACACATGGGATCTGTGAAGGAAGATATACCTCATTATGACCCTATGTTGTATAATAGCTTATGTTGTATGCAAGTACCCGCTACATAGTGCTCTGAATCACTTATCAAGCCTCTCACAAGCTCTAGATTTCAAAGGTTTGATTTCCAGCTGTTTTATGCGTCCGCGTTTCTACCCCACAGAGGAAGATGTAAATGATGTAAATGATCTTAGTGATAAGCTGGAAATCCAACCTAGGCATGGTGAGATTATATACGTTATCGTAGATTGGCAGGTGCAGAAAAAAGAAGAAAATGATTGTAAAATGTAAGCATTAAACACTGCTGGGTGTGCTCACACCTTATAGTGCGAAAAATGAAAAGTACCAATTTTTCCACCAGTTAATGTTATGTATTACAACTGACACTTGTGGTTTAAAATGGCTTTCAGCCACTCAAAAAGCAAGATAGCTGCGTTTGGATTTCCCACGAGCATACCTATCGCTTTATACAATAGACCCCTCCTCCTCCAGGGGTGCGAAGCATTGATTACAAATCACAAAGAAATGGATCCTTTACCCATTTTCTTTCTTTGCAATTTTCATGTTCTGACTCTTTTCTGCACTCTCCATGTAACTTTGTATTTATTGTCAAACGCTGCCATAGTTCAGTGTAAGTGCATAACGGCTTTATATTTCTTGTGGGTTAAAAATGTAAAGGAATCTAATATTTAAGAGTCGCCTTTTTCTAAATAAAGCAAAAAGGAAAGAGAGAGTTTGCTGCAGCTGAGATGCCAAATCTGGCTCATTGCACAAGTGTAGGATTACTCCTAGAAAATAATATATTACACGCCCCGGTTGTTCAAAAGGTGGATAGCGTTATCCACCGGATAAATCACTATCAGTGGATAAGCATTAGCAAAACCCATTGTGTTATCCACTAGATAGTGATCTATCCGGTGGATAGCGCTGTCCATCTTTTGAACAACCAGGACCAGAAGAATATGAATATATATGATAATATATGACTAAAAGTACTTATTGAATAAAGTAAGTAACATGCTCGGCTTCGTGATTTTTTCTTTTCTTGTCGAAATATTTTTAATCCGGGGGTGGAGCTATAAAAGTTAGGCAATATAGGTATTGCCTGAAGTTGGGAGTAGAGTTTTATTATTTTGGACTGAAATGGTTCTGGCGTAAGAATCAATATGTCGTTTAGCTTGTTTCATGTTACGCTAAAGAGGGAGACGGTGCATTTTCCTAATACCTCGCCAAGCAGCCTTTTCGCAAGTATCCATTTCCCGGTATTTTCTAAAACCATTCCCTGTTTTCCGAAGGATTTTCCAGCGCTCTCTTTGTGTTTCCTACACTCTTCAATCCGCGTTTGGCCGAGTTATCCCTGATAGCGAGTGGAAATGGTTGTCACTGGGTTGTAGAAAATCCCACTTAATCTCAAGTTGCTCTGGACACGAACGAACGAACGATTCACTCGGATTTTTGGCGTACGTCACAGACTCGCTCATTTCCAACCCGTTTATGGATTTGGAAAAGTACGAAATTGACGACTGTTTTGTCCCTGTTTTGGGGAATTTGAAGATAACGCCTCCGCGAGCATTAGAGCCAGGATAATGCCACCGAAGCTACATTGAAGATCGTTCTTCAGCAGGGACACCTCGGATGGATCGGCGTCGTTTAGGGACCTTTGGGGTTGAATAAAGTTTTTTGTCGTTGTTGTTGGACAACAAGTTGATAACTCAGTTACTGTTGGGTTAACACATAATATGAATCAAAGATTTGTTTTAGCCCCAAAGTGTGGCTTTAGTCCTTTATCTTTATAGTCTAATTCCCCCTTCTGGCGCGCGCGTCTCGCGGCTGGTGATTTTACCTTTATAGCGTGCACTCTTTTGCTTGGCAGTTAATCCTGAGTGACCGCCATTTTGGAATTGCGCAGCTGTTATTGTAGTCGTAACGCAACACCCCCCTGTAGTCTACCAACGGGTGAATCATTCAGGATAACATCCACAGGGGCGTAGCTAGGATTTTTCAAAAGGAGGGGGGGGGGGGGGGGTGGGGGCTCACACTGTGCCACACCCAGGTTACTTACCAGATTTTTTATTTATTTATTTATTTTGTTGAATATTTATTCAGGAGCATCTGATTTAGCATACACAGCCAGTTTAAACAGAGCCCTGACTAAATTAATGTCCACATCCACGCTGTATTTTACTAAAATTATCTCACAAAGGGAGGGGTGTCACGGGCACCCCAGGATCCCTTTCCGCCCCATAGCTACGCCCCAGATCTGTCATTCATATAACTCATGGGCAAAAATACTTTCGGGATTATAAATAATTGACGAACCAATGTTCGCAAAAATGCAGCTCAGACCTCCGACTCCCAAAAACGGAAAAAAAATCTTCCCTAAAATTCGTTATGTTAATTCATAACCTGGATATAAAAAAATCCAAACAATTCAAATATATTTTCGAAGAATTGAAAACACATAAACAACGAGTTAAAGATTTCCTTTTACAAGGACAAGAGAACACGCGAACGTTTCTCACTGTAGTATACCGGTTTGACAGGTTCGGAACAGAGCGAAGTTAATTGTAAGTGCGCCCACTCAGAACGAGAAAATTGGAAAAAAAAAGCGATTTGATAACAAAGCAAGGCTGATAAACGGTACGGAAACGACTATATTTGTAAAATATCCAATATTTCGAAAGGCAAAGCCTTTCTTCTTCAGGGTCTAACAGATAAAAAAAAAAAAAAAAAAGCAGTCGAATAATATATCCGTTACTTGATGGTTCGACAGATAATACGCGCGGATAATTTACTCACTGCTCACAAGTCGTAAAATATCCGCGCGTATTATTATCTGTCAAACCATTAAAAAGTGTGTATTTACTTTCCTGATTTGGTGCCCTTGGCTATTAATTAACACCCTACGTACCTTTTCACTTTCTGGTGCACGTGTTCACCAATGCCCGAAGTAACAATAGATGACGTTGTTAGCTTTCCTAAAACATCTACATTTTTAAGCTGAAATTGAAACTGAATGCGTGTTTCAAAACTCTTCGGTTGTCAAAACCACTTGTTTGAATTCTGATATAGTTTACAGAAAATTCGTCCAACAATTACACGTCAATAATGCTCCCTCCAACCCCACTTAACTTTTTTAAGCTTCTTCATGAGAGACTCATACTCAGGCAATAAAACGTCCTTTTCGTTGCTTCAAACCGCTGATGAAATGTCATGTGTTTTTAGCCAATCAGAACGTGCGCAGCTTCTAAACTATGTCATTAGATATATTGCGTGTCGGTATCTGCGTACGTTTTCTAATGCACGCTTTTTAACGTTTTCTTGACATTTTCTTGTTTTTTGTCTGTTTTCTTTACAGCCTTTCACGCACTTCTTTCACTTCATTCTAATTCTCCCACTTATAAATTGAGTGCTACACAGCAAAAATCATTATTTATTCATTTTTTTTTTATCCAATTCATAAAAAGCAACTGGTTGAAACCCTTGACTGGGTCTTCACTCCCAAAGTCAATAATGGAGACATGTTATGTAGTTCTAACTTTTGAGTCCGTTGATAAAATCCTATGATGTGACCATTCAAATGAAACCTCTTCAGTAGTACTTTTGCACGGTGCCATTTGTTTTTCAACATTTTACAAAATCAAATTTGGGATTTTTCCTGAAATTTTGATATTTGGCACTCTTGGGAATTAAAAGGTTAATTACCTATTTTACAAGTCCTCGTTGCTCAGTAGTTACCCACCCTCAGGCTTTTATCAGTACTCGGCGCTAACACATGTTTTACAGTAAAACACGTGCAAAGCCTAGAGACAACCATACCCGCTCTTGTTTTCTCCCAATTGACGTTTCGCAACACTAAATTGATTGAAGTGGCATGTAATCACCAGGCGTGCCAAAAATGTGGCCTCGATTGTTTTCATGCTGAAAAAGATTAGCCGTGGAAAACATGGCGAAACTTTCACTATCAGATTAGTGTTAATGTCTGAAGTTTTTCTTATTTCTGTTTTTGTTTCTTGTTTTTGTATGAAAATTCAGCTAAATGTTTGTCAGTTGAACTCCGCGGATCATTTTCAGCCCCATAATATGACAATATATTTTTTAGCGTTGGGTTTTCATTGTGATTATCATAAGAATTGCAGCTCACTTACAATAAAGTTCTAAACTAAGCCAAAAGATTTTAGATAGCTTTTCTTGCCATGTTACGCTAAATAATAACACTTTACCACGTACATTTGTCTGCCCTTCCACGCAGCTGACCCATTTCGTGTTGTTATCTGTCATCATGGATATTTCTCGCGCGTGTTTTCGTGCGCTCAACTTTGATTAAATAACAAAAATTTTACCTCCGTTGAGACAGGAAGTTCGTTTTCGCTGAAGCCGTGATACCAACATTTTGCTGAAGCGCTTGCTTTCAAGGGCAGTCAAATCGCTTGCGTTATGTTTCACTTTTCTTATTCCTTTTCTTATTTTTTCTTCGGTGCGATACCGCTTAAAAAAAAATTTTCCCCAAACTTCTATATTTTCTATTTTGGTGTTTATCACTATCATTTATTTTGTTAAGAAATCATGCACGCTGTTTCTCTTTGTAGTGTTTTGTTTTCACTCTCTAGTGTTCTTGACCCTATAGGTGCAAATATATACGCTCACTGCCGGCCGCGCCTAGGAAACCAAACAAAGGCGATTGTTATCCGCGCTGACACGTTATTATCACAAATATCTGGATTGGAGAGGACACATGGAAGGGAAGAAGAGCAGACACAGGAATGGTTAACGTTGAGCAAGTTCATGGATGCACGCAATTTGTCCAAATGTCACTCGAGCGGTGATAAAGTTAAGAAAATATAAAGGATATAAGTCAGGAAATGTCACGCTTGCGTCTTCATGTAGATCGGACGTTTATACTTCGCCTTCCGCGTTCCACGATTTCACCTCCTCGTCTCATGGTTTCACAAGTTGCTCAGCACGCGGAAACGAAAGGGAAATGATCAGGCGATATGATACACACGATTGAATAGACATAAAGCCACGAGGGGTACCGTTATTTAAAGGAGATTTCGTTTTGAAAGAGTCAGTCCAACCTTGGGCATCTCTGTGTGAACATCTTATTCTGCGATCAAGAAGAGACGGTGTTTCGACAGAACTTGCCAAATCAAGATGACGAACTATTTTTACACGGTTATCATCTTCGCTGCTTTTCTTACAATGCCGCCAAAAGGTACTATCTCTGTAAGTTTAATTCAGTCTATCCAGGGTATAATTTTTTTTTTCACGCGCGATCAATTCTTTGTTCTGGCTCCGAAGAGTTTCGTTTTCAAATGTTACCTTCT
Source organism: Dendrophyllia cribrosa (assembly GCA_024195265.1). Lineage (NCBI taxonomy): Eukaryota > Metazoa > Cnidaria > Anthozoa > Scleractinia > Dendrophylliidae > Dendrophyllia > Dendrophyllia cribrosa. The sequence continues at coordinate 47,344,024 of JAJLRJ010000001.1, read as the reverse complement.
GGCCAATTTTTTATCTTTTTTTTTTTCAGAAAATATCTTATCTGTCCAAGGCAACTATACTTTGGCTACAAAAATCTCGATATATCTCCTCTGTGGATATTGAATAACTATATATTTTTCTTTCAATATCAGAACAACGTTACCGATTACATAGTTTTGACTTACACGAACAACACCCTTCATGCAGTGAAAAACCACTTAGAGAATAAGTAATGTTAGATAGACATTAGCTTTTTACGTCCTTTTAAAATCCTCCGTGGGTTTCACGCACGAGTGTTTTTCGTGGCCTCGTATGACTTCACGCGTGTACTCACGTGTGTTTTATCGTGTCTTCCGGTTTATCTGTCCGTAAATGGAAATAACTTACTTAAACTTTGTTCTTAAATTTCATAGACCTTCATTCCTGATTACTAAAATACCTCACAACTTTATTGTCAGTGAAACGAAAGTTCTCCCCTCTAATTGCACAGCTGTCATCAAGCTGCCAATACAAAACAACCTCTGCTGTTTGGTTTCCGGTTAGGGTCTTTAAATTGCTTCTAAGATTTCCCCGATCTTTTGACCTTATTTATAACATCGCGCGTTCCATGACAATGTATAAACACTGCTCTAATTTTTAACCCCACCGGCCTTGGGGACAGACTCAGGAGACAAGATAGCCTGTATACAGCCGCCCTCTCCTCTCAGAGAAGGGGCGTCTGTGACCACGTTATTTTCCTGGAAAGTGTGGAAAATGATCTGATTGGCTCTAGCTCTTAGATCATGTAAATGGAGGGGTTTAATTTACGGTATTCGTCCGAATGTCATTTTCACAAAGAACACACGACCTAATCTTTTGATCCGCACATATGTTTGTTGTGAAATCTCTTTGGTCTCTCTTCTATCTCTCGTACCTCGTGCTCTGCGTTCATTGCTTGCGCTTCCACTTCATGCTTCACGCTTTGCGCTTCATTACGCAAAAGCGCCTGTGAGCGAGAAAAAGGCTTTAAGATTATAAACTCAAAATCTTTCGCTTTACCGTTACCCGTTGAAGTGAATCCGACTCCTTGCTAAAGCCTTTAAAACGGCTTTTAAAAACTGTTGCGTTGGAGGATTTGCGAGTCTCTAAAGATCGTGACGCGTCAGGTGGAATATATCGGCAGAACAATTGTCGAATCTGATTAGTAACAGTAAATAACACGGAGGGGGCAGCTGAATACAGGATAGGGACAAGGATGCGTTACCTTGAAACGTAAGCGCGTAGTGTTAGAATGCTCTAGTCAAAGCCTGCTGATAAGTAAGGACGATGTCGGAATGGCTGACAGCGAAACACGGAAGTAATGAAACACCCCGGTACGGAAAATACCTTACCCACTGGTAGAAAAACCAAACAATTATATGCTTGGTAACGCATCTATTAATTGTATAGTTCAGAGTGGCGGATCTAGGGGAGACCCTACCCTTTTCTTGCATTCTCATCCCCCCTATCCTCCTTATCCCCCTTATCCCCATTATTCCCCTTATCACCCCTATCCCCCTTATCCCGCTTATCCCCCTTATCCCCTTTATCACCCCTTATCCTCCTTATCCCCCTTATCTTCCTTATCCCCCTTATCCTCCTCATCCTCCTCATCCCCCTTATCACCCTTATCCCCCTTATCCCCTTTATCACCCCTTATCCCCCTTATCCTCCTTATCCCCCCTTTTCCCTTTATCCCCCTTACCCCCCTTATTTTTCAGTCTCCAACATTTTCACTGCCCGCCCGCCCCCGCCCCCCCCCCCCCCCCTCTCGAAGGAGTCTGGATCTGCGACTGTAGTTTAATATTTTAAATGGTCAAATGGGTTAATTTCCATGTGACTAAGGGCCCGTGGATGAGTTGTGTATATTTGTACGTAAGGGGAATATTGATATACTATATGAAATATGTGATATGTTAAAAAGCCTACATGATGAACGCAATGTTAATTCAAACAAATTCTTTCAGGCTTTTCTTTGAAATGTCTGTCGTGCCACTCCTCGAAATCTTGGGATGACTGCTTGAAGAACTCCAAAAGTAGGGTCTGCGAGGATTTATTTCCTAAAGAGTATCATCACGAACTGGTTTGTCACAAAACGTTTACTTCAAAGCTGCGAAATAACAGCCAGCAGATTGATAATTTTTCCAAGAGCTGCTTCATCAAGGTAAGCATACGACGCCCAAGCCCCCCCCCCCCCAGGGGGGGGGGGGGGGGGGCGGAGAAGGAGAGGTCTGGTGAGGTACTTGGCAGATGCCCGGTAGGGAGGTGCGGTTTCTTTAAATTAATATAATAATATGCTTATCCTGTTTAAGACATTAGGCCATGTAAAGATATACCCCGTTCAAGACGTGAAACCACTACTGGCTAAATGTATTTATCATAGTGGTTGCCTATTACATGATAAATGTTTTGTATTCGGTTGAGCGGGGCAGCGAATTAGAATATAAATGACATCTGCTTTACCATCCCACCTCCTTTGGTGTGACATGTACTTACTTGTATTTTATATCTGCCTTATGGTCCTCTACTTACATAAATCTTGTCACCCACGTAAGGAGTATTATTACTTCCTTCGGATGCATAACTCTATAGCATTGTGTTTTGCGGGGTACTCATTTATAGTGACGTATCTAGGGGAGGGGGGATGGGTGGGGAGGGGGGGGGGGGGGGTTGCTTCCCCCTTATCTAAGCGACTTGAACCGCCTGCTTTCAGATCACGCTAATAACTTAATCACCGCGCCTCCAGTTAAACGTACTCATGCATTTTCACGGTATTGTACTGTTGGCATTGCTCCTTACAATTCAGTTTTCCTTCCATTACAGGGTATGTGTGATAGCAGGAAGTGCCGCAGAGACATTCTAACGCAAAAGGATTATAGCGAAACGAAAGCCGCTTACTGTAAGATCGAGTGTTGCAGTGAAGACAATTGTAACCATGGAACGACGATGTCGAAAGCAGGCGGACAATCCTTCAGCTTTGTTTATATGATGACTTTTGTTGTTGTAGGATTGAGAACTAACTTGGAAACCTATTTGTCAAGCTTTTAAACTTGATAAATGATTTAAAAGTTGTTGTCTGTATTCGCAAGGGTGTTTTAAAATTATCTATTGATCATTAATTTGTCCGTTCACACAGATCAAACAAACGGACAAAAAGTGTGTCGTTTATGGAAATGACCATCCAGGGAATTGTCTTGCATGAGCCAACTAACGGCTCGCCTACCTGTCAAGAGACCCTCAAGTCGTGATAGTCTGATCCCCCTCACTCCCCCCCCCCCCCCCCCCCCCCCCCCCCCCAGGCCTCCCGTCTCATTCTAGTGCGGTGCGCGTGGAGTTGTGGGACAGATTCACTGCACTCTGTGGACGCTGCCACTTTCGCGTTTTGAATCCTTCCCACGACGCCCCGCGCACCTTGTTTCCGGCACCGTACCTGGGACGAAGCAGCTGACTCCCAGTTCACTGATTCTCAGTCACGTATCTTCTACAGTTATTCATATATGTTATTCATGTATGTTATACAGTTCTTATAATTAGATATACAGCTTACCGTGTAATACGAAGTTGTTGCGGGATCAATTTCTTGTGATTTTCGCGATTTTACCCTCGATCCGCGAAAATAATATCCCACAAAACAAAACTCAAGCAACATAATTCTACTCAAAAATTAACTCTCTTTAGTCAAATAGCCGACTTTGCTTTTCTAATGCAAAACGATCGATATTGGACAAAATGTTAGACTTAATAAGCGCTTTAACAGCTCGAGTAAAAGTTACAAATGATTTCTTTTTTGTCGCGCCAGTCATTTCAGAGAGTACAGTAATAGAGGTTTTGCACGGCAGCCATGTTGCATGGCAGGAACAATGAAAATGTTTTGCATAAGAAAGAACATTCTTTCCCATGGGGAAAAGAATCTATTGTTCCTGCAATGCAACATGGCTGCCGTGCAAAACCTCTATTTGCTTCGAAGATTGTAGAAGTCAGCGAAAAGTTTCTTTTGCTAATCCGCAAAATAAAACTCATGCATTAACATTTTTATATTTTTAATATTTTATCGTTTTATCGTTCTGATTATAAAGCGCTTTAGAATATTTTTATAATTTTAGCGCTTTTTGGAATGTTAATTATTATTATTATTATGCTACATGGTATTACAAACGGTTTCACATGAATGACGCCAGGAATACGTTTTATTTAATACCCGTTTTCACCTTCGACGTCTTTCACTACTGTTTATCCAAGCGACTACTGAGGTTTTGAGATAGTTAAGGCTGTAGCCATATAGGGATGATATCTGTTTACAAACATTCTTTTTGTTATTCAAATGTGCCAGCCACTGGAACAAAAGAACCCCTTTGTTTCGGCAGCCAATAAGGCTATGGTTGGCACATTAATAACAATTGGTGACGTCATTGATATCTTCCCTATTTGTGCCATTTTCCGCCAACCTGTGCTAAGCCAAAGTCAAGTTTTAGCTAATCACAACATTTCCGTTTCTATGTATTTGATTGTCGATCAGTTTCCTTGCGGGAGATCTGGAAAACGCTCTTATTTACATTTCTCGTATCTATGCCAGTCACTAAATGTAAAAGGTTTAAATAAGACGATAAAACGCCGTTCAGTGTTCAGAAGAATGCATAATCAAAACTTTCATTTTATATTCCTTCAAGAAACTCACAGCTCAGAACAATGCGCTATTCTTTGGGAAGCTGAGTGGGGTGGCAAAGCCCTTTTCAGTCACGGTACCACAAATAGCAAAGGTGCAATGATTTTAATAAATCCAAAAGTAGATTGTAAGGTAGAAAAAGTTATTTCGGACAACAAAGGAAGATATGTCATCGCTGACATAACGTTAGATCAATCGCATATAACCTTAGCAAATATTTACGCACCAAATGATCAAACCCAACAAGTGTTGTTTTTCAGAGAAATACGAAAACAGTTGGAAATGTGTGCAAATGAAAACATCGTAGTTGGAGGAGATTTTAACTGTGCGCTAAAAGAATTGGATAAAAAAGGTGGAAATCCGGTCTCTAAGAAAACTTCTGTAATTAAGGAAATTGAGCAATTATGCAACACATACAAATTAATCGATATTTGGCGCTTTTTGAATCCTGACGTAGAAAGCTTCACATGGCGAAATAAGTCCTTCAAAATACAATGTCGTTTAGACTACTTCTTGATTTCTAAAGAGTTGCGTGATCTGGTAACATCCTGTAAAATTACACACGCTCCCCAAACAGATCACTCCGCAGTTTCAATAGCTTTCAAATCTGAAACAATGGATCAAAAAAAAGGTCCTGGTTTTTGGAAATTTAATAATTCACTTCTTAAAGATGAAAAATACACTAGCAAGCTTCGAGAAAACATTATCCAATATAAAGAAAAATACAAAGATGTTGACGATCTAGGATTACGTTGGGACCTAATTAAAATGGAGATAAGAGGTTACACAATCATGTACTCCAAAACGAAAGCCAAGATAGTTAAAAACGAAGAAATAGACCTTCAAAACAAAGCTAATGAACTAAAGTTAAAAGCCGAACAGAACCACGGCGATAAGAAGATTATTAATGAGCTATATGCTGTAAATTCAAGCCTTGAAAAACTGTTGAGGCATAAAACGAGAGGAGCAATTCTCAGGAGTAAATCAAGATGGTATGAACAAGGCGAACGCAACACAAGATACTTTTTTAACCTAGAGAAACGAAATTATTGCAAAAAGACGATAACAAAGTTAAAACGTAGCAACAACACCTATACCCACAATCAATTTGAAATCTTGAAAGAGGAAAAAGATTTTTACGAAACACTTTATACCTCAAAAAACATAGATAACGAAATTTTTTCAACCTCTACATTCTTTAATTTAGAAAATATAACACCTTTATCTGAAGAGGAAAAGTTGTCTTGTGAAGGTGTGGTAAGAGAAAATGAATGTTACATTGCTCTTAAAGATTTCAAAAATGATAAGACACCAGGTACCGATGGCTTGTCAGCTGAATTTTATAAGTTCTTTTGGCCAGAGTTGTGCACTGAAATGATTGCCAGTTTCAATTATGCATTTCAAACAGGAGCTCTATCAATTAGTCAAAAGAGAGGAATAATATCACTTATCCCCCAAAAAAATAAAGATAAAGCAATTCTTGAAAATTTAAGGCCCATTTCGCTGCTAAATGTAGACTATAAGATTCTTACTAAAACAATCGCTAAAAGATTAGAAAAATTACTCCCAAAAATTATTAACCCAGATCAAACAGGATACGTCAAAGGTCGTTTTATTGGTGAGAATATTAGATTGATTGAAGACGTCATGTTTCACACAAAACAAATCAATAGTCCCGGAATAGCGCTATTTATTGACTTTAAAAAAGCTTTCGACTCTATAGAATGGAACTACTTAAACGCCGCCCTCAGAGTGTTCAACTTTGGTCCAAATTTCTTAAATTGGATAGAAGTGCTTTATCGTGAAGCCTCCAGCTGCGTAATAAATAACGGTCACACGTCGCCGTTTTTCCGTTTACAACGTGGAGTAAGGCAAGGTTGCCCTCTGTCAGGACTTTTGTTTGTAATCGGAATTGAACTTCTAGCAAGAGCTCTAAAAAACGACAATTCTATTAAAGGAATTAAAGTTGGTCTTAAAGAGATAAAATGTACACAATACGCCGATGACACCACCGTCTTCGTAAGGGACCAAAACTCAATAAGCAAGCTGTTAAAACTTCTCGATGACTTTAAATTAGTCTCAGGGCTGGAAATTAACACCAGTAAAACTGAAGCAATGTGGCTAGGAAGCTGGAGAGATAAAAAGGAAACCCCGTTTAATTTTAAGTGGCCGAAAGAACCTATCTGCGCCCTTGGTGTACACTTCTCATATGACATTGAAAATGCTAATAAACTAAATTTTAAGGAGAAAATCCTTAGCCTAGAAAAAACGTTAAACTGCTGGAAAAGAAGAAAACTCACTTTACTTGGAAGGATAAATATTGTTAAAACTTTGGGTTTATCGAAATTAATATATAACACCTCTGTTCTTACGATACCTGAACATTTTGTTAAAGAAATTAATAAGTTGACTTTTAATTTTATTTGGGAAGATAAACGAGCAAAGATAAAAAAAACAACGATTATCAAAGAGAGACAGCAAGGTGGGCTTAAAATGATTGACTTCGAAATTATGGAAAAAGCGCTCAAGTTGTCTTGGATTGAGCGGTTAAAGACGCATAATGAAGCTTCATGGAAAATGATCCCAGAATTTTGTACAAGGCAATATGGTGGAATATCTTTTTTAACTGACTGTCATTTCGATTTCAAGTCACTTCAATTGGACAACCTTCCAGAGTTCTACGCTACCATTCTCAAGTACTGGCAAGATTTTAATGAACCAACGATACTAAATGAACATATTTCAAAAGACGCGGAAATAATCTGGAACAATAAAAATATAAAAATTGATGGGAAACCCATTTTCTACAACTCGTGGTTCAAAAAAGGTATTATTCATATCAACGATCTATTAAATGAAAATCACAATTTCCTTTCTTTGGTTGAACTAAACGAAAAATTTAATTTAACCACACCTTTTACTACGTATTATGGCGTAATCAAAGCCATCCACTCAAAACGGAAAATAATAACAAACATTTCATTATGCAATGCAGATGCCGCAGTGACTTTAAGCCCCATCCAAACCACACTTACCACCCGCGCTGCTTACTCTTTTTTTCTTAATAAGATAACTGTGCCTCCAACTTGTGAGAACAGGATTTTAAATTGTGGATTTACTAAGGACAACATTCATAAAGTATACTTGCTTCCATTCACAGTTACTAAACAGACAAAGTTAATTGCTTTCCAATATAAAATAATTCATAACGTCCTTCCAAACCAAATTAATCTGTTTCACGCCGGAAAAGCTGATAACGACACCTGCCCGCTTTGCAACTGTGAAAAACAAACAACCACTCACATGTTATCCAATTGCATCAAATCCAACACATTTTGGGATTCTTTTGTTAAATGGTGGTACCAGAAATTTAACCAAAATGTAAATTTAAATGAATATATAATTTTGTATGGCTGGCATCAAAACACACCATATAACTATCTACTCAACTATGCTCTTCTTATTGCAAAATATCATATTTTCGCTACCAGCATGTGCAACGGCTTTTTGGACTTTGACAGCTTTTTATTACGGTTGAAAAATGACATAATTATAATAAGAGAAATATCATTTCAGAATAAATCCCTCGAAAAATTTAATTCTACATGGGCACGCCTATTATAATCCTTGTGTTTTGTTCATCATATATTTTTTTTATGTAGTTCTTTGTAAATAATGTTTCCATGTAAAACAATATATGTAAAAGGTAGTTTCTATGGAAATAATAATAATTAATAATGAAAAAATATAATTGTACATAGTGTAAAGCAACATTTTATGCCAATGTTTGTAAGTAATGTAACTAATTAAGTAGTGTATTGTAAATGTTTGTACAGTTGTGTTAGTACGTCTTTGTAATTTAATGTAGATATTGCTTGTAGGTTTTATGTGTAGTTATATTTTATCTTGTATTGTATGTAGACCAGTGTAATGTACTGTATTGTAAGTATTAAGTGTATTGTCCAATAAAAGCATTATTATTAAAAAAAAAAAAAAAAAAAAAAAAAAAAAAATCTATGCAGGAACACTCCCACCTGTTCCAACCTGTGGAACTGAACGCAAACATGTTTACAGCACAATATGTAATTGAGTGTAGTTCATTGTTATTTAGAATGTGGTAGAAGTTGTGAGAGGAAGCCAATAAAGTAAGCCTGCGAGTTCACAGTACCACATGCCAGAGTCTCGCCGAAACTGATGGCAAGCAACGTTTTGGTAAAAGCAAGTAACATTATTTTTAAAGTAAGTCAGCAACTGCCTGATGTAGTACATATGCCGGAGAAACTGTTTTCAGTGAACAGAATAATCCAACTTTTTTGTACTAACTTGCAGAATTAGCCAACTTCTCTGTAATACCGAGTCCAAGAAAAGTTTTTGATATAAGAAGGTGGCCGTACGTTTTCTACATGTGGAATAGAATGATTGATGGTATTAAATTAACAGTAAATGAAATATTGTGGATAGTATTTTATTGTATTTTATAAAAATTTATAAAACGTTGCGTTATTTCAAAATACTCGGCCCATCCAAACGATCATATTCACTTTCAAATACAATTCTGAATGTAGCATCAAAACCTTTTATATGTTTCTGAAAACAAAAATGTGACAGATGATGCTTGTCCGGCATCCTTTTTGGAGCCAAACTACCTCGTATTCCCCTGAGAACGCCACAGCTCCGTTTGAGCACTTTTTCAAAAGATTAATTTGAGCCGCTTCCACAAAATGCAACCGTCTTATGTATTAATTTTTAGAAAGGAGTGGGGACCGGTATGAGGGCAAATAAGAGCGCGATAAAAGCCTCTGGCGCCCAGGGTAGGGAAGATAGTAAAGAGCGTTGAAAAGAAGGTACAGATCTCCTGTGAAGAGCTAATGACTATATGCTTTGTTCCGGATCGTGTTACAGGGCCTCAATCTGAAATCCCGCAGTCCATAATCCACGGACTAATCCACGCCTTCGCGTTCTCAGAGTCAGCGTTACCCTTGTCCAGCGGAACGGGCATCAAAATCATTTTAATGATTTATAGAACAATATATTTGATTGGCTGCTCTTATCGACGCTAACATAAGCGTTTCTCTGATTGGTTGACGTGGAATTATAAATTCATGTGACGCGTCGCCACGTTGTGTGACACAGTGAAGACTTGCTACGAAGGTACAAACGGAGAAGAAGCGTTTTTGAAAATGCACGTTTTGCGTGTCAAAACTCAAGCCTTCTTCTCAACAACGCTTTGTTGGCTTTGGGGAAAGTCCCCGGACCAGAGGCAGAGAGTGCCAGTCGTGAAGACGCGAGTTTTTCTCGAGTCTTACAGCGAAGAAGCTTGAACGCCGAGCTGGACGAGAGAAGGACGGTTTGTCGAAGCAAAGTAATGCAAGCTGACATCGTGGCTGATGTTCAACTCAACGGGGCTTACTCTCACTGTGTCCCACCTTTTTTTAAATCTACAAAAGTCAATGACCAACATTAGAGCACTGTAATATAGATTGAGGTTTGCATTGCGAAGTCGTTGATTTTTCATTGTGCCACGTGTTCCAAGATGGCGGGGCATGACAACGCGATGCCACGATCGATCCTATTTAAAATCGACTGTTCGTAGTTTTTTTTTTTATTGATATCGTTATCTTTAAAACTTGAAAGTGTGCACTTATTGAACCATGAGTAAGAGTAAGTAATTAGGTTAAACTGTCGATTGGTCTTGAATTCACTCTTGTTGAACATACCATTTGATTTTATTGCGTAATTTGTACAGGCCATTTAATCGAAGCGCAAATGGAAACTTCCTTTGCCCGTATGGCCGGACTGAAGAAAATTAAATTGACGAGGGATTCCCATCCTACGAGCAAGACACTTTAAATCCATTGTTGAAGAAGGGGAAAAAATCCGCTGATAATCGATTTTATGAACAAACTGACCTATGAACTGCATCAACCCATGGCAGCATATTTAGTCTCTCTCTACCCCCCTCCCCCACCATTATAATGGCGAGACGATGCAAAAAAGATTGGTAAAAACAATTCCTTGTTTGCTAGTTTCTTTCAGAAACACAACACAGATCAAAGGATGCCAACTTTAGCGGGATGGGGGTGTTAATAAAATGGCCCATAATGAAGGTGACATTTTCTTGTCAACACTCTTAAGGCCTTAACTTTGTGCCAAGAGGAGAACAATGCAGGACAAAATTGTGTGAGCTTTAAGTTGGTGTTGACTTTCTCTTTGTCTCTTGTGTGCTGTCTGGCAGTCACCATGCAAAAGTGCAGGTTCCCTAGCCTTTTTGAGTCTCGCAAGCAGATAAGGCTTCATTTTTTTTTTTTTTTGCCTTCTAAGACAAAACTTGCAGAGAAAAAGAACCCTTAGCTTGACTTGTGGGCAAGCCTAAGGGTGGGCAGACACAAAGGGTCATGTTGCAGGGACATGAATGTCGCAGTGACAACATCACATGCAGTACACACCGAGGGACATGTAACAGAAAAAATGTAGTGGGGACATGTCCCAGGGTTATGTTGCAGCAATACATCCTGCATCTTATGTGCACTGATACGCTTATAATAAATTGTGCAACTTCAATCTTGGGGAAATTTTTGTCTCTGTAAAATGTCCAATAAATTTAACAATTTGAACTCTGTGCAACATTTTCCTGCAACATGACCCTGACGTCTGCCCACCTAAAGTTGGCAGTGCATTGATCTTTAACTGGTATCCTATGATCTCCTATGGCTGCTCTAGGCTGTATAACAGTCATTACCATGAGAACTGAAGGTAAAAATTAACACATGGTCATCTTTCTTGACCATCCCCAATAAAATACCGAAGTTCGCACAATAACAAGAGTGCCAAATTCTGACAGGATAAAGAAACAATGCTACAACAGTTAAGGGCAGATGTCTTCATACTAGCAACGTGAGATACACTTCTGTTGGAAGGGCCTTATTGTAGGTGTGAAATTCAATGAGCGTAAGTCTTATATTCAAGCATTTTTTTTTAATAAAATAGCATTAATAAAGTATTAGTAATTAAGTTAAATTGAGCTTTTATACTACAGTGCGAAGCGCCTTACTGTGAGCATCCAACAAACTGTAACTGCGAACACGTGTGAAGCAATAAAGTGAATAAAATCATTGTATTTTGTAACTTGCATCACACTGTAATACTGGTGCATGCAGGACTTTTTGTGGTGTTATTTTTGGGAATCCCCTTTAACCCTGTTTTACGAACACCCTGTTATTACAATTCTTTGGTCCTGGCTGAAAGTCCCTACATTTTCTCTAAAATTGTCCTACTTAAAATGGATATCCATTGATGGGTCAGACTCAGTGAAATGATCTAAAAAAGTTAACCTTGTTTATAAGGTCAAAATGTTCAGATCAGCTACATACACCTGTATATACTGTCAGTTTGGTCGAAAGAAAATCATAACTTGTAAGTGTGGTAAGATGTGGTTATTAATTTACTATATTTTTCATTAAAATTGTATGGAAGAGCCATCAAATTCTGCTTTTATCACCATAGAGGAACGTGCCAACTAGATGAAACTCATCAAGACAATATTTGTGTGCAATTGAGTTGTAGTAGTAGTAGTTTATCTCAAAGTCACACCAGTCCTTTTTGGGGGTAAAATAACAAAAGAAAAAAAAGGTCACTTGGGATGTCTTGCCTTGTAACCTTCAGTCTGGCAATATTAGATTTTGATCAGTTTTGGGAATAACCTCTTTTTAGAAATAAATTAAGGTGCTCAAGATGTCGCGCAAGCTGATTGTCAAGAGTCAAGTAGTGCTCTGCAGTCATTAATTTGATGGTTTAGGGTAAAATTGTATAATCTAAACAGTTTTAGCTTGTCAGAGTTCTGTTTTTGATGACTTGGATTTGTCTCCAGCTCCTGGGAACTGCTGATTATCAAATTCAACCAATTGACAGTCTGGTTGAGTTATTAAGAAGTCTTTAACATCCCAAGCAAGGCTGCCATCCTTAAGCATAAGCAGTGCACGGTCGTCTGAAACCAGGTACCTAGGATGGAGACAATAAAAACATCATGTTAAACATAGGCAGTGTTGTATTGGGCTTGCAACAGGGGTCATATGGTGGACAGTACATCGCAACCAGTTTATAATGTAAGTTACCTTTCAACTTGAATCTGTGCATTGAAAAGGCTTGTCTGCCATCTCGCAGTTATTTGCTCTGTGTCCTTTTTACTTGGTTTACCAGCTACAGTCACAAACATCATCACCACTTTACCCTTCTTAGCTGCCTTCATTAGGGCTATGGGATCATCTTTGAACTTCAATGGATCAAAACCAGGTCCAGGTGGGGCAGGTTTACGAGGATCAAAGTCGTCATATCGGTCCTCTTCATCGATATCATCATCATTTTCCTAAAGAATAAGAGTAGTAGTTCACTGTGTAATATTATAACACCTGTACAGTCAACCCTTTATTATAAAAGACTATAACAGACTCCTGTTAATCCCAGCCATTATAAAGGACATGAATTAAAGTTAACCAAGCTGAACTTAATGTGGCTACGAACTTCTTAGTTGTGAAGTTACCAGCCAAGAGTGTGTATAAAATGTAAGATGATTTTAGTTGTACTGGCAATACTTAAAATATTTCATGGAATTGGCAATCCTAAGTAAATGCAGTAGTTTCTAATGTACCATATTTTTTCTATTAAACAGCGGGTCCTAAATTAATGCCCGCTTGACAAGGTTGATTTTTAAATAAATACCTCTGACATTTTGATTAATTATTAAGCTTTTGATTCAGGGATTTAAGAATAAATTAAATGTAGAAAATTTACCCCTCACTGTCTCCAAGGCCAAGTTTAATATAGGGGTACATGTATGACAAAATTTAATTGCCTTTTTGCATGATGGCTGTTTGCATGATGCCTTTGTGCGATTTGTATCTTTGAGTACTTTTTTCTGTCTAAAATGAATAGTTCTCCACAAGATTTGACTTGTTCAATGTACAATTCGTGTTGTTTTATTTCATCTTCTATAAATTGAATTTTGTTTCATATATTCCCCCATTAATAAATGCCTCTGGGCCAAGTTGTTGAAAGCGCGATTAAACTAACCCAGGATTAGCGTCAATTTTAAATCCAGTTAAATAACTACTCAATGAAAATTTTCCCAAATTTTTTCTGCCCTTCAGTATCGACTTTTACTTGTTTTCACTTCTAGCTAAAAATAAGCTTTTGAAAACATATTTAAACAAGAGAAATGAAATCCTAGGTTAACTTTCAATCCTGGATTAGCGTTAATCGGCCTTCGAACAACCGGTCCCTGGTGTTTAAGCAAGAACTGCATAGTGGGAAATCTGGGATAGGGACCAGGGATGCCCAGTCCCGGGCGGAGGGAGGTACCCTGAAAATTTTTGGGCGGGGGTGTGCCGCTGGGACTCTAAGACCCTTAACCTATACTAGACCATTTTAGCTGCATTTTGCAACCCTATTCTAGACTAAAAAATGAAAAACCCTACCCTATCCTAGACTTATTCCAGACTCGCTATTTTCCAGAAACTTGTTCACTATCACAGTCTACTGCCCGCGGTACTGATTTTTAAATGCCATTTTGTGGAAAATGATACCCTATTCTAGACCAAAAATCTCTGATCACTATACCCTATCCCAGACTAAACTGCCTGAAAACCATACCCTTCACAGCGGCACATACCTATATAGCTCATATATGGGAGTACCCGCCTCCCCGGGGGCCCAGGACACCTTACCCTGCCTTTTTACTCTGGGTCCCCAGCTAACATGAGAACATGGATCAAAATTACTGCTGGCAACAAAAATTTCCCCTCAATCAAGATAGTCAAGTGCAAAGCACTGAGCCAATTAAAGCAAGCAAGAAGAAGTGATTGACTCTATCGCTTGGCTATCTGGAGAAGGACTGTTTAAATCAGGTCATTTAAGCATTATTTGCCATATTGTTAAGCTTAAATCTTTCTAATTCTCAGTCTAAGGTGGAGGAGATGGTATATGTCTGCGTATGAGACTAGAAGAGAGTATTCCTAAATTTAAGCTTATGTAACATGGCCAAAAAAGAGTTTACATTTAAGCTTACATTTATTGCCTTGCAACATCACATAGTGACATAAAAGAGAAGAAGAAGAAGAAAACGAGATAGATAGCAGCTAAGAAAATAAAAGCGTCAAAATCGGATAAACGCTATGTGCTTACATCCCATTGGTCGAAGAGTTTGTGCAGATCTGCTTCAGTGTAATCCATCACATTTTTGCCAATTTTTTTGCTCTTTTCCTTCTTATTCTTTGGGTCCGATTTCTTCTCTTCCCCATAACAACTATCTTGCAGAATCACGATTACAAACAACACCAAAAATAGTAAGTAGCGAAACTTCAAACAAAAGTTGAAGTTGCTTGCCATTTTCCGGATTCTGGAGATTCTGGAACGAAAATAATTTTGACTGACTGTGTGGCAAGAAAGATCGCGGGCTCGGTTATGGATCCCAGTTCTGTCATTTCAAAAACAGCACAGAACTCTTTCAAATGACGGAGTTTTGATAATGAATAACGACAGAAAGTCAGTTGGGCGTACTGATATTCTTTTAAACGAATTTATTTGATCATTTTTTGCCCTTCTCCTTTTGAAAAGTTTACCGCCAAAGTTTGAGCGCCATATTGGATTTCCAAACCGGAAGTTGCCTATTGGAATCACGGGATAGACTCCACTCGATTTGGCAAACCCTTGCAAGGCCTATTTACATGCTACAAATCAGCTGAAGCATTAAACATGCAATGGAAGCCGCTAAACCAAAGAGAAAACACAAGAAAAAGCCAAAAGAGACAGCTTTGCGATCTACAGAGAGAAATGAAACAGCTGGGGACACAAAAGGTTTGAATGTCTCGTTGTTGTGAAGGGACACATAACATTTGGCTTCTTGCATGAATCGATAACGTAATTTCTGTTTTTAGCTGAGTTCGCTGTTTTCATTATTTGATAGGTGATACTGGCAATGATCTTCCAAAGCTAAACACAAGCACTGCTGAAGAACCAAGTGGTGCTTGTGTAAAAGAACCCATAGCAGAAGATTCAGCAAAATCTGACTTGCCTTCCTCAAGTGTTGAGCTTTCTCAAAATGACAATCTTATTGAAGGAACAAAGAAGGAAATAATTACTGAAGACACTAGCGAAACTGCTGCTTCAAATGTGAAAGAAGTAACTAATGTACCCAAGGATGAACTATCTTCTGAGCATTCACAAGAAGGGGTAGAGGTGGCTAGAGGCAGCGAAAATTTGGAGAACAGTGAGAGGAACGTGAATGTTAACACTCCAGGAAAGTTAAATACAGTAGAGCTTGATTCTACTACAAAAGAAAGTAATGATGGTGATACTGAATTTGAGAATGAGTCAAATGAATCTGAGATTCCATCTGTGGTTGAAAATCAAATTGTTGATGTAAGGCAGACAATAAATGTTTCCCCTAAAACAAATGACACAAAAGAGGCTGAGCCAGCTGCCATCCAGAAAATCCCTGAAAAAACTCACAGGATGGCAGAAACTGCTACTGCTACTGAAAACTCAAAACTGCGCACTCCAGAGGAGACTTCTGTAACTGTAAAGGAAGTTAGGAATGCAACATTACAAGTTGCTTCTGATGAGGAAGTTAAAAGCTCTCAAATGTATCCAAAACTGGACTCTGTAGCAAAGGAAGCAGGTATTTATATACGACAATGTAATTCTTGTCGTGGTAAATCAAACTTTTGATATGGGACTGGCAGGGAAATTTTATTGACAACGAGCACCTTAAAATTAATAAAATGGCTAAGTTTTAAACTTAGCTATTTTAGAATCGTATACTCCGTTTACACAGGCGATATTTCTATGCAATTTTTGTCGCACTTTTTGATGCAATTTTTGTCCCCGCAAGTTGCATCTTCAAATCTCATGTGTAAACTAGTGGCAATTTCAGTGGCTAGTGTCCATTGTTCTGTTGTTTGTTCTATTGTTTTCTCAGCCATTCCTATGAGGCATTCCGAGACGTGTATACAGCCTTGAATTCAGTGTGATTTGTCAAATGATGCTGCATATTAGGTTTGATACCTGATGTAACTTGGCAGCGATTTTTGGGAAATCACAGCAAGTGTCGCAGTCGAATCACACAGAAATCATTTGCATGACCTGATAAACCATTCAAAGGGAGAAAGATGTAATGTTGATCATGTGTGAGACAAAGAAAAATATCTACGACCTTCTGTAAACCGGTCAAATGCTCTAACCACTGAGCTATGAAAGACTTGTTGTGAGCTAGGTCATATACTAGGTTTTAAATGACATGCATCCTGCATAATGCTAGGATCAGCAATGTCAGAAGCGTCGGCTTACTGTATTTTGCGAAACGAAACAAAATGAGATCTGTATTTTGCGAAACGAGCTTCTCGTCGACGGCCACCGTATTTAAACTCTTTCTTTGTATTCGTGGACGTCTTTCGTAAACAAATCTGTTGATTTCCCCTTAATCATTCAGATTTGTTTCTGTGAACGGCCAAAAATGAAAAATAAACACCGGAAGTGCTGAGTTTCTAAACAACAAGGTCTTTATTTTGCGAAACGAGCTCTTCGTTGGCCGCTATGATATCTTACTTGTTTCTTTGCATCCACAAACATTTTTCTTAAATTAACTCCTCGCTGCGATGATGATTTCTTAATAAAAATAGAAAGTCAAGAGGTCAGATCTGTATTTTGCGAAACGAGCTCTTGATTGGGGATCGCGAAGATATTAAAACGTGTTTCTTTTCATTCGTAGGCGCTTTTCGGAAATATTCTAGGTGGAATATTTACGAAAAGCGCCTACGAATGAAAAGAAACAAGTAAAATATCTTTGCGGTCGATCAAGAGCT
Organism: Dendrophyllia cribrosa; assembly: GCA_024195265.1. Classification (NCBI taxonomy): domain Eukaryota; kingdom Metazoa; phylum Cnidaria; class Anthozoa; order Scleractinia; family Dendrophylliidae; genus Dendrophyllia; species Dendrophyllia cribrosa. The sequence goes on along the minus strand of JAJLRJ010000001.1, from coordinate 47,326,509 downwards.
CGTTTCGTAAAATACAGATCTTGTTGTTTAGCAACTCAGCACTTCCGGTGTCTATTTTTAATTTTTTGGCTGTTCTCAGAAACAAATCTTACTGTTATGGTGAAACCATTAAGAATTGTTTACGAAAGACGTCGACGAATACAAGGAAAGAATTTAAACACTGAAGAGCTCGTTTCGCAAAATACAGATCTTGTTGTTTAGAAACTCAGCACTTCCGGTGTTTATTTTAAATTTTTTGGCCGTTCACAGACACAAATCTGATTGATTATGGTGAAATCATCAAGATTTGTTTATGAAAAGATGTCCATGCCGAATATAAAGAAAGAGTTTAAATACCGTCGCGGTTGACGAAGAGCTCGTTTCGCAAAATACAGATCTTGTTGTTTAGAAACTCAGCACTTCCGGTGTTTAGTTTTAATTTTTGGCCGTTCACAGACACAAATATGAATGATTATGGGGGAATCATCAAGATTTGTTTACGAAAGATGTCCACGAATACAAAGAAAGAGTTTAAATACTGTTGCGGTTGAAGAAGAGCTCGTTTCGCAAAATACAGATTTTGTTGTGAAAAAAAAACTTTAGTTAGCACTTCCGGTGTTTATTTTAAACGTTTCGGCCATTCACAGAAACAAATTTGACTGATTATGGTGAAATCATCAAGAATTGTTTACGAAAGACGTCCACGAATACAAAGAAAGAGTTTAAATACGGTGGCCGTCGACGAGAAGCTCGTTTCGCAAAATACAGATCTCATTTCGTTTTGTTTCGTTTCGCAAAATACAGTAAGCCGAAGCGTCATGTATATCACATGTTGGATGTGAACTCCCATATAAGTTACAGTTACTGCTGGTCAGAAAATTTGAAAATCTTGAAGCCTAAAAAGGTACCAGGATCTCACATTATGAGTGTGGCCCTTTGTATTCCCTGCTATTTCTTAGAGGAACCGAAATCACTTATATCCAGAAATGCAGGCAAGTATTGTTTAACGAGTACTTCATATTTGACAACTGAGTTGTTTGTCGTGTTCATATTACTTCATATGTGCCAGAATTTTGTGTGTTTTGGTGAACTTTTATAGGTGAGGACACTTCGTGATGCCAGTCATGAAGTAAGCTGGCCCTCTCTGCCTGCATTTCTGGACGTATCTCACCGAAACAACACATTGATAAGCATTCTGATAATTTTTATTGGCAATTAAGTTAGTTCCATCAAAAGGTTCTTCTTGCACTGAGATTTTAAAAGCAGTGGCATGGATCCCTACCTAACTTTCTTCTCTATAAAATGTACCCCCAGCTAATAGATAAAACTACCAATGTAGCAAAACCACGTTAACCTCTAAAATGTATGATAAGTATCCCAGTTATGTTACAGTACCGGACAGAAGTAACCTAACAGGGGAACGCGTTCTTAGAACTTGAAGGAACGCTAGGGAACGTAAAATGGAACGCTAAGGGAACGCAAAATGGAACGCTAAGGGAATGCAAAATGGAACGCCAAGGGAACGCAAAATGGAACGCTACACAACTTCCAAATTTTTAGGGGAACGCGTTCTCGAAATAAAATACAAACTCTCTTAAAAAACGACGGAGAACTCGCTTACTTGGTCACCGCGAAAGGTAATAAATTCGCAAAATTCATTGATTCATGACTATTTGCGTATGACTCATGTTAACGCGACGAAATTTCAATTCAAAATGTCCTGTTGTTTTCAATTCCCCAAAGTTATTACTAGCCGAGAATATAAGACCAAGAAAATGTTTTGCTGTTTACAATTGCCTGTTCTCAATGTGTTCTTGAAATAAATTACAGCTTAGCTTGTCTGCACTGAGAGATATATTTTTGCTTTAATTCATGTTAATTACATTCAAAAACCAAATAGATCAGGGAGACTTAAAAAACACAAAATCTGATTAGAGTTTTATCAGGTACAATTTTTTCATTCAAGTGATAGAAGGTTTCATTCACGAAAATGCATTTTTCGTTCGTGAATGTCAAGTTTTTATTTACATTCAACAGGATTCAAGCGCTTGAAAAACACCAGATCAAATTACATTTCACACAAATTTGCATAAAAACATTTCATGCATTTCATGCCTCGGCCTAAATGGTTAGATGTTATTTTTACATTCAATTGAAAGTTGTTTTCATCGATTAAATTACATGTTGCACGCAACAAACTTTTACGGGAAAACTGTTGCGGAAACGTTTTAAAGAATTCCTTTGCAGGACAATATTAAAAGGAGGAACATCGGAACAAAGAAAAAGCAAGCTAGGACTTTTTATTGAGGATCTTCAGCCATTTATATTTTATCACATTTTTGAGCCTGACAAAAAAACAACAACAATTGTTCAGATGATCAATGATCCACTCCAAAATGCGAGCAAGTTCGATCGCAGAATCAGCTCATTCGGTCTCTGTCAATTAAATGTCGGATGACAAGTTTTTTGCTTCGTCCAGTTCGTGGTTTGTTAAAGCATGGCAAGAAAAAACTTACTGTTGGTCTGTCCACATTTATATTCATTTATAATTGTCTTCTACATAAATTTTCCCACCGGATTTTTCCGCACTGGTGCAAATTAACGTTATGGCGATATATTATATTTTTGTCTCGCATATTTCAGACAGCACCAAAGCCGTTCCAGACTCTAGACTGCACACTGTTAGTGTAGATAAGAACGCGTTCTGAAAGAAAACAAGGGAACGCGTTCCATTTTACTGAACTGGAACGCTAAGGGAACGCAAAATGGAACGCAAAGGGAACGCAAAATGGAACGCTAAGGGAACGCAAAATGGAACGCCAAGGGGAACGCGTTCTGCTAAGCGTTCCCTGTTAGGTTACTTCTGTCCGGTACTGTATATGGGAGTAAGTTGTCATGACATACTGTATAATTATCTACATTGTGCAATTCCAGGAAATATTCATAATTCCCCCCCCCCCCCCCCCCACCCACAAGGATGGTCACTGGAAATTCCCAGAGGGGGGGGGGAGGGGGGGGGGAGATCTCAAATGTTAAAAGAAAGGATTTAAGAATGAGGCTAAACTGGAATTCCCAGAGGGGTGGAAGTGGGGGGCTCAAGCCAAAATGCCTTCTGTGTGGGGTATGGATATAACCTGGAACACCACGTTCCCTTATACCATAACAATGAGTCAATGTTTTACATGTACATATGTTATTTATTACACATCAAATGATATTATAGAAGAAATTGAGAAAAGGAAAGGGTGGTCTAGCATATCAGAATTTAAAACACAATATTTATCTGTATGGTAACCTTACTGCCGGTATTATAACTTGAATGAATTAAGAAGTAGCATCTGTAGTACATATTTTTATTGTTTTGTTCTTTGATGTATTTTATAGTGTCGAGCATAAGACAGTACAGAATGACTCTGGAAGCTTTTAGTGAGGACCACTTAAAAACATTCTACTTCAACCCACTTCTTGAACAGATGGAGGGTTTTGTGGAACATTTCCTCAGGGTATGAGTGAAATGATTAAATAAGTTGACATTTACAGTCTCTTGTACTTTATAGTAGCTTAATTTATTGTGTGTGTGTGGATGTCGCTAGTCTGAATTGTAAACCTTGTCGTGTTGTTGTCAGAGTTTCCTGCACTACCATGCCACAAGTTTGCAATTTCATGGAATCTTTGTTGTTCATCATCATTTCAGACACCATGTTGCTCTTTAGAATTTACCCTAACAGGGTACTTTTAAATGTGAATGATCACACTTAAGGATTTTTATCAACAGCATAATATACAGTACACCACAGGAATGTACTGCTCAATAGGTTCCATTTGAATTATCATCTTAAGAGTTTCATCCACAGACAATAGTTGATGAAATCAAATGTGACTTGTCTAATAAAATTGTTTATTTAGTATAATTACAGTTGAACCTCTCCTTATGGACTGCCTCTCTATTACGGACAGTTTCCTATGTCCCAACAAAATTCTTACATATTTTCTTTAAAAAAAAACTCTATAATATGGACCCTCTCTAATACGGACAACTGACACTAAATCTCAGCTCCAGAAAGCAAATTCATATAAACTTAACCTCATTATTACGGACACTCTGGTGATCAGGTGATGACAGTTTTAAATGAATGTAATACAATTTCCTGTTTGTGGTTATAAACAAATATTGAAAGACGTTTTCAGAATCATACTTTATATTGCATTTTTACATGCAGCATTGCGTTGTAGTTCGTTTTGCTTCAAAACAGTGATTCGTATACAGTATGAAGCTGAGATGTGCAATGTAGTACATACTGACAAACAGTGTTTCAATGCTGTATATTTAGATGCAGTTTAAAGATGAGTGTGGGCCTGTTTTTAGTTACTGAACACTTAAAACTGTCAGTGAAGTCTTAAAAGTGATGTCATTGTGGTGACGCACCTCTATAATATGGACACCTCTCTAATGCGGACACTTTGCTCCGTCCCTTTAGTGTCTGTATTAGAGAGGTTTAACTGTACATCTTTTCATTGTGTGTATTTTAAAACTCCATACTAACTACATTGGACTAAATTAATTGGCTTAAGAATTCTAAAACAAAGCTGTGCATAGTAACATTTTCATCATGAACAACCCTTCAAGTTGTGACCATTTTAAGTGCCATCAGATGGCAACTGAAAATTTGGCAGTGGCGACCGATTCAAAACACATTTTCTAACCATGCAGCTTAATCTAAAGAGTCAGTCGCCAAATGACCACTAAAGAAAAGGAATATATTAGAGTGTTGATAAAGTATTTGACAATTTACAATTCCATTTGCAGATAAGTAAACAAGATGATCATGAGTTTTATGACCTTGTCAATGCTTATTTCAGAGGAAGAAATGCTTTGGCAATAGCCATCAAGGAATATGAGGTTTGTTGTTTACTGAATACAATATTTACCTTCAGGTGTGCAGCCTGCAATTGTGCCTCAGTCACAACTGAATATGGCCAAAGTTCCAATTCAGTAGAGTCTTGCTATTTTGAACACCCAAGGTGGGGACAAGTCTTGAAATTTCCTATCACCAAAAATTTAAATGTCCCTATCCCAGTACCCTGACTATACATCAAACTCCTTAGGGTGGTGATGACATTGGAGGTTAAATGTTCTTGCACTTCTGCCTCCCCCCCCCCCCCCCCCCCCCCCCCATCTTAGGCTTAACAGAAATTGGTACATGTATTGTATATTATACATGTGTTTGATATAACAGGAGTTTTATCACTCACCCCCTGTTAACTCACTCAGGACGTACCTGCGCACAGTGCACACAGATCACGTGGTACCTCCACTGCTGCTGTTTGTCTGACTGTAGTCTAGCTATTACATGTAACAGGCCATGTTTCTTTAATTTCCTCTTCATTGTTCTTCACCGTGCCACATTAATTTGGTTTGCAGTGCGAAATCATGCAAAAGTCTATAATGCACTGTTTAGTTTTTAACCCCTCCTTTCATTATTACTGGTAATTAGATTTCTTGTACCACACTGCCTTGTTTACCTATTAGGTATGCATATTAACACAGAGAGCTTTTCATGTGCTGTTCTGTAGCTATTTGTGTTTTCTTGGTTATCACAGATTGTTCTTGCTGAGTGTGAGAAGAAAAAGGAACAGCTGTGGATTACTAAGGATTTTTCAGTAGCAGCTCAGGTAATAAAGTTATGAGTCAGAATGATTCCTACATGTAGCTTTCATAGACAGCTAAATTTGGCATTTTAAAATTAAATTGTTCTGACTTACTGTATTTTCCGGTGTATAAGTCGAACCGGTGTATAAGTCGACCCTATTTTTTGAGCCTAAAAATTAGGATTTACTTGATTTGGCATCAAGTATGAGGAGAAAAATTCTTTGCGATTTTCTAGGAAAACAAGTCTTGTCTCTCTTGCAGAGCATCTTCGAGACCCAAAGTCAAAGTAAACTGAATGTACCACATTGATCGACTAACATGCGAACGAATGCACTTCGTTAATAAATTGACAAATATGAATCCAAATTCTCAAGATACCTGCTCTAAAATTTCTTTCGTTATGTTTGTGGGTCATTTTGAGGCTTTTTACAATGAAGAAATGCACGAAGCCATAGAACGAGTCTGTGAACAGGCCGCCATCTTGGATGCTTAGTAACCCAGCTAAGCTCGGACAACACCGGAAACCAGTAGCCAGAAGCACGTGCTCATTTCAAGTGTGCGGTTACCAATTTTTTAGCGTCTTGTCGATTGATGTGCGATTTGTTTTCTTCAGAAGTAGTAGTAGTCATGGATTTCAAGCACAAAATAATCTCAAACTTGCATGCATTGAGTGGAAAATTGAACATGACAAATCCCTTATGTGAAGAATTCACACTCATAAAGGTAAGAACATGTATTTTTCTTGGAAAGTGAAACCAAGATCGATTGTTGCTCCTTTACTGCAATAAATGTCACTTCCATGTTAATCTCAGGGTGTCATTGTTATGCTAATTTCCTTATGAACCGACAGCTCTTGAGTTTTGACCGGTGTATAAGACGAGGTCTATTTTTGGGGCAAATTTTCGTGGTTTCAGGGGTCGACTTATACACCGGAAAATACGGTATATGTTTCTTAGCAGCTTATTTTGTGCTTCCATTACTCACTTCTTGTAATATTTTTTTATGACAGTAGTGTTGTATTTAGAAATATTATGTAAAAAATAAAGACGTTTCTACATGTAGTAATAATGAGTTTTACTTCCCCCCCCCCCCCAAAAAAAAAATAAATAAATAAAAAAAATAAAAACAACAACAACAAAAACTCCAATATGAACAAAACAGGCCTTCAATCAGCATAATTCCCCAACCCCCCCAGTAAAGTCGCACAGGAAAAAGGTCAAGGAAAGTAAAGGAAAGGACAATTTTAAGCATGAAGCTAAACTGGAATGGGTGGGGTTTAAAAACCAAAGCACCTTTTGTTGGGGGGTGAGGTGGGAGGGGGGGGGGGGGGAGGAGTATGGACATTTTCTCATACAGCACAATGCTAGTCACATGCACAATGCAACACTCAACATATTAAAAGGAAGGGCTTAGTGATTGAGGACATTAGTTGTTTCATAGGTGCTAATTCTCTTGTACATGTGTTAATAACTTTTGTCTGAAACTTACCATGGAGAGAATCAAATATTAAGTAAAGTTGAGTGAAGAACTGCATTCGTTGATTATCTTTGTATGAGCAGTCAAAGTGTTTACTGCTGAATAACAATAAAAATGATTGCATTTTAAGGGAAAATGTCTTGATCAAGTGACTGTCACACACAATCACGCCTACCAGCAAGTAGAGATGAACCCAGGTACCCCTAAAGAGATTGACAACATGTTGGAGAAACTTCACAAAGCTTTACACGAGGTAAAAACTGCATACAGTGTATATGAAGGGCCGGGAGCTTAAAACAGGTCTACAGTGTACATGTATGTGTATTTTTAAGTGAATTTTCAAGTCTTAACTCTTTGGAAGAAAAATCCAACAACCGTGACATGTATTTTTGATACATGAATCTATTTTTTAACATGAATCAATTGTTTTTACAGCATTTATAATTGACATAGTAGAAATGTTTAGAGTGCAAAAAGGGCCTATGTGCATTTTTAGGGTATTAATTTTCAATTTTAAACTTTTTGGAAGAAAAATCCAACAATTTCACACATCTAGTTTTGATACTGTGAACATGACTCAGGTACTTTAAATTTACAGTATTTGAAACTTACAGTTAGTGTAGAAATGCTTGAACTGTGTGTTAAAATCAAGCTCCTTCCTGACATAGAATATTTAACTAGTTTTGTGCGAAAGCGCACGTGATATCGCCTAATGCTTAGCCGATGAGGCCGTAGGACGAGTCGGCTAAAATGAGGCGATACCATGCAAGCTTGAGCACAATAATAGTTTAAAACTATAATTCAACACATTGATAACAAATTAAAGCACAGTTTGAAGAAAAAAAAATAAAGAGGCCGGTCCGTCATTTTATGATTCTCTTGTCAAAATGCGAAATTTACCTCCATCGTTGGATATACTTAATGTAGACATAGCGTGTATGGATAACTTTAACCATGTTTGGGCAGTGTATGAATGTGTTGAATTATAAAATAAATTACCGGTATTTGGGATTGTGGAAACTTTTTAGTTATACAATTGATACATGAAACATAGAGTTTACACTTAGTTCTAACCATCACTCGTTTTTGTCATTGTAGACTCTTGCATTACAAAAGTACACATGTCAACTTGCTCGCCTCCACATTGATATGTACATCTATGACATGCTGCGTAATTCATCCATTTTAGCCAGTGTTTCAACTGATACACTAGTTACAGGTGAGTGGACACTTCTTTAGTCTAAAAAATAGTTATTGGTTGCACCCCAGCCCTCAGTAATCTGCAATATTATAACATGCAAAACATGCTGGTAACCAACAACATTTTGTTATATGCAGAGGCAAAATTACACGAAACAATCTAAAACATTGTTTTGCTACTGATTTTAAGGTAACATGTAAAAAAAAAAGAAAAAAGAAAAAACAGTAAAAGCATGTTCAGATATGGTAGAGTTTGTTCCATTGCTCCTTATGAGGCCTCTGCAAACAAGTTCCAATGCCACTCCCATGAAAGCCATGCATGTTAACACTCTTGAAGTGTCAAACTAAGGAAAAACACATTGCTATTTTTTTCCATAGAGTTGTGCCCTGTTGATATGAGCCAGGAGGTACAGGGTGAAATTCAGAAGTTGCGAGACTGTATCAGTGTATTGTTCATGTTTGTGCGACAACCGATTCAAGATGAAGAGTTTGTTACAATAATGAATGGCTGGATGGAACAACTGGTATGATGTAGTTTTTGTAGAGAAAGAATATGGTTAGAGTCCTATGGGGTGAGTAGGGCTCACTCCTTGCAAAGTGAAGGCCGAAGGCGTGAGCATAGCAAGGTTTATAAATTTGCAGCGTGTGGGATAGCTTTAGGGCGGTGGAATCATGGGTTGCCTTAATATATATAAGTCAAGTTGGTGTCCTGCAGTTGCTTAGCAACAAAACCGCGACAAAGCTCCAATTGACAGGGATTCTGACAGGGTGCGCGGGTGCGGGACCGCACAATTCGGTCAAACCCGCACAATTCCGCACAATTCCTAAAAATCCGCACAATCCCGCACAATACTGAAATATTTGCTTAAAATTTTAATTAAATCAGGTATTTCTATTGATTACCAAGCTTTCGAGAAACGTTTTAGGCTATTTTCAGCCCATTTTCCTTCCAAACAATCGAGAAATCCCTCGCTTTCCTCGAACAGCTCGAGCGGATCGATATAAAAACAACAAGGCGTTCTCTTCGCCGTCCTGGGAACTAGTCTCAGTTTTACTTCTTTCCGACTTCCTACCGAATTTTTTGCGTAGCGTTTTAGTTGTCGTTTTCCAGACATTGTCATTTTTCTTGGCAGCCTGTTGATATTTTTTCGAGCGCTTTCGCTTCCTATTTCAGTTTAATATGTCGGGGACCGAAGAAGAAACACCGAAGAAATGTACCCGGTCGCGCCGAAAGAAATGTCACTGTCTGAATTATTTTCGCAAAGAACTGATCAAGTTTGCGAATCGACAAACAAACTATTAAAGCGCTGGAACTTCGGATTGATAGGAGAAAATTATTAAGTTCTGATCAGAATACTGAATTTGATTTTTTCAATCAAGTGAAAGACATTTTCATTCAGGAAAATGCAAAACAAACATGCTATCAAATTTAATACATTTAGCACTCAATTTGCATACGGCATCTCGAGGTTGTGTTTTTACGGCAAACTTTAGAAGAAATTGTGTGAACCTTTAATGGAAATTATTCACACTACATAAAATGTACGAATTTTTCATAAAGGAACTCGCTGAGATCGGAAACATTTTATTTAGAGGTGGTATTTCGGTTTTACCCGATCGAGTTCATCGTGTCACGTAATGTGATTTTGTTGAGACAAATAAACTTTGGTGAAGAAAAACAGCCGCAAATTGGCGATTGCTGGATACATTTTAAAACATCTATTTGTATTTTTTATTTGTATTTTTCATTTATGCAGAATTTCCTCCCTGTCATATTTTTCTGGCCTGGCTAGAACACTGGTGATTGACTATTTGGTTGGTCACAGGATTGCGCAATCCCGCACAATTTCCCGCACAATCGAAGTTATTTCCCGCACAATTTGCCCCAAAACTCCCGCACAATTTTAGTTTTTTTCCCGCACCCTGTCAGAATCCCTGAATTGACATCATCCAGTGTGACGAGCGACTGGGAACGAGAATGTCTCAACTTCAAATTTCAGGGCCATTGTGGCTATGCAACCCCACCTCTCCAGTTAAACCAGAAATTCCATCTCTCCTTCCCCTATCGCTAAAATTTTGTGGTGCACCTGAGCTTCGCAAGGATCTGTGAGACACGTATTTCTGGTTTTAAACTCATGAATATGCGAAGCACTAAACAAGTTACACAAGTTAGAGACAAAATTCACTTGATTGGTCGGTCAGTGGACTGTTAACAGCGAGTCTGCGATATGTGGTGCCCTATCTTCCCCGATGGGGGAGGGTGGGGAGTTGGATGCAGGAGGTGGGGGGAGGGTGGGGAGTTTGATGCAGGGGGTGGGTGGAGGGTGGGGAGTTGGATGCAGGGGTTAGGGTTATGGTTAGGGTTAGTGGGGAGTTAGATGCAGGGGGTGGGGGGAGGGTGAGGAGCTGGATGCAGGGGGTGGTTGGGGAGAGGGTGGGGAGTTGGATGCAGGGGGTGAGGATAGGGGGGTCGGTGGAACAAACCACCAAGGACAGGGGATGATCTGAATGTTTCATACTCATGAGTTGGCCCATAGAATAAGAAGCCTTTAATATATAGATATATGCATGACTTGTATGTTTCCTTTTATAAGGTTTTTGGTTGAGCTAATATAACAAACAACAGTGCAGAAAATTATAATGTGCTTACCTGTTATATCTTAAGAGAAAATAAGAGCATCTCTTAATTTATAAGAGACAACAGCATTTGCTTGTACTCACAATTCAGGTTCATTTTAGACTCAATTTATAGTCTCTTTTAAAAGGTATTTGTACACAAAGAAATCCTTCCAATAAGAGGAACAAAGACCAGATTGGGGGCTTATAATAAGGTTACAAAACTACCAAATTAATATTAAACAACAAAGAAGGAGCTGTTAAGTGAAAACATGTTGCACATTTTATTCGTATCCCCCACTGAAATAAACCCTGCTCCCAAAACATCCCCCCAAATTGATCCTTTAAAGAAATATTTTAAGCCCAGGGCTTAATTTTTTGTTAGTAATTTTGATATTTTTACTAGACCCAATGCAAAGAACTCTTCCGTTTCATATAATTTATGACAAACATTGTGTTTTGTTTTTCACACAGGTTGCTATCCTCCTTCGAGTTGCTTCATTAGCAGATCTTGTATTCCTGTTAAATCACATGCTGCGGTGTCCACCAGGGTTTTCCAGTAAAATAGCACATTTTATTCAGTTTCCTGTGCCACATTTCAAAACTCAAGGATATAACATGGTTGATGAACCTTATTACTGGGACAATTCTCTTGTTCATCATTTTGTTGCAATGTTGGCTGCTGTCCTGCGACCAGTTAGGTATATATTAAAAATTATTTCTAATTATAAAGCCTGAATAAGCTCTGGTAATGTTGTAAAAAAAAATTCTTCCTGAAACTTAGTACAGTATTATTAACTGCAGTATTCAACTGCTGCCATAGTTTTTGTAATAAGGTTTTCAAAATATTTTTTTTGAGTGAGTTAACTGCATGCTCACATATCATGCTCACATGTAATCATTGCTTACTCTAACTCTGAGTGTGTGTGCTTCATTCATGATTCTTGGTTTTTCTTGCAGGGAAAGAGACAGTTTTCTTCAGAAGCTTTCAATAGGAAAACAAGGTAAATTCACAGCATATCACACCTCCTGGGGAGACTCCTATTAATATAAAAGTGCCAGGGTGATCGTCCTGCCTTTTATGGGTTAAAATTTGTTCCTTTATACTACTAAGGGTAGAGTTATTGTCGACTGATACCTCCCTAAGCCAGAAAAATTAATGTGAGCCACGCCCACAAAACAGGTTTCTGGTACATGTACCTTTTAAGGGTTCCTTAAAAAAATTGCCATTAACCACCCCATTAATTTTATATGGGAACTAGTCCTCCTCTCCAGCTTCTCTGGTGGTTTTGTGATTACTCAACTGATCTTCTAGTGACCTGATGGTAGCCAGGGATTAGAGAATGAGGTTGACCCCCAATTTTTCCTCAAAGTTTTGATGGGTTTGTAAGTGATCTGACACAAGTTTTTTCAATACATGTAAGTCCTTTATGTTAATTAATATTTTAGACTTAGAAAGATGATGATATATTTTTAATTAATTAATATTTTAGACTTAGAAAGATGATGATATATTAGTTGAAAGGCAATAAGCAATATCCACTCGTTAATAAGTATTAATAGTATGTCGCCTTATCATCTGGACACTTTTGCATTTTTCAAAACATCTTACTTCAGAACACAAGAAAGGCACTGAAGTTTGTAATAAATGTAATGAATGTTCTGAGTGTTTTTAAGAAATTATTGGCTAAAGTTTTAAGCTGTTAAGTTGTAATATTAATCAGGGACAATGTTATCCAGTGTCTCAAACTTATGTTTACTGGGCTTGTGGGAAATTTTAACATATTTGTGAATTCCCAGCTGCTGTTAGGTTAATAAGCTGGACTCTTGTGGATGATGATGGAGAGTCCCTGGAGGTTAGTTCATTAATCAGTATTATTAGGGTAGGTGCGTTTTGTGAGCAATACAGGCAATAATCAAGTAAATGTGGGCAAAATGCAAATAAAGGGGTAACCATGGAAACATTGCCATGGCACCTGTCTCAGTTATTTCCCAGTGGAGAACAAAACAAGAAAAAAGAGAACTTACCTAAATAATTAAATAAATAAATTGGGGTATTGATTGAACCACAAGGTTGGGTCAAACCACATGGGCAAAACTTCTGGGCAACAACTCAAAATGCACATGCATCATGCAATGACCTGCTGACCAAAGTGGTGCAGAGTTTTCTACTTTAATATATGCAAATGTGTGTGTGCAACTTCTGTAAATTATGCAAGCAAACATCAGCCAGGGTTGTTTAGTCATGCAACTTACGCATGTGCAATAACATTGTGATTTGAATTATACAACTCAAGATGGCTGTACAGATGTCAACTAAAAGAATGCAGTCAGATAAAGTGAATAGATAATTATATACAAAGTGGTTCATAAAACTATGACCCATTAATGTCCTCATGATCCCGCAAAATTTGAAAACTGATTTATACTTTCAAACAAAAAGCTAAATAGAGAGTCAGAGAAGTGACTATGCACCTTGCAAGTTTATTTACACCCAGTCTTGGAATTTATGAACTTACAGGTATGATGTAGTTAAGGCAAAAACTCATCCTCAATCAGGCCAAAGTTTACCAAGTACATGGCATCTGAACTAAAGACTAAGACAGCAGCCATTTGAGCTCAGATAGATGTCACGCGTATCCACACCTATCATGTCAGATAGATGTCACGCCTATTCACTAACTCTCTTGATGTTGCTGATATTGTGATCACCTGCAAGTGACATAAAAATTTTCAAACAACAACTATTAGCAATACCTAATATACAATAGCTAACCAACAACAGTTGAATCCGTAACATCGAGAAGTGCCCCTAACTTGTGATTAAAATGCTGACCATCATGTTTAATTTTCTAGGATGAAGATCCAGAAACCAGTTGGATGTTGATTCAAGAGAACGATCTGATAGCAATTTTCTCTCAGTTTCCTTTTGATGCTATTTTCAAGCATCTTCTTAAAATGGATCCTAACACTCCCAGTAAGGAATTATCACAAGTAAAGAGTAGTAATTTAATAGTGGCTCTACAAATACCCAACATGCACACCTAACTACTCCTACACCTAACTTTGTTCACATGCTAACACATGGCTTATCACATTCCTGGCTCAAAGTACTCCTCTCTGCCTAAATAAACATGGTTTCCTTATTCAATAGCCAAATAAGAGATACATGTACAGCAATGTTGACAAAACCCTTAGCCATTACAAAAAAAGGGAGTGAAAACATGAGTTGTGTGAAGTGCGATTTTAACTTTTATAATGTCTAAGGATGAAATCCTACTATGCATGTTCTTAAAAGAACTCTATCTTTAGTTGTCACATGATGAATGCACTGAACCCTTCAAATATAGTTGATACTTGCTGGGCTTTAGTCTGTGAAGGCATGACATCATGATAGTTTCTGTAAGTACTCCTCGTTAAATAGACCAAGGTTTTTTCTAGTCAAAGCCTTCTAAGACTGTATTAATAACTTGGAAATTGGAAGGTGCTTGTTCCACTGCAAAGTCCAAATGGCATAACAATTGATCCATAATAGCCCTGTTTCTGTCCACAAATTAATTGTAAATGAACTACTGTTAAGTAACTTATGAGGAAATAAACATTGAGTTGCATATTTAACTTCTAATCTTTTACATCTACATGTATCTATCCTCATCGTCAACATCATGCCCATTCATCATCATCATCATCATCATCATCATCATCATCATCATCGTCATCGTCATTGTCATTGTTGTAATTATCATTGCCAGCATCATTGGTGGGGCATAGGGTTTTGTCAATACACCCTTACTGCACATTGTTGTAGCCACTCTAATTTTTAACTGCATTCTATGTACGTTCAGTCTTCCTTGATTCCTTATTGATCTAACTTTGCCACATTTCCCATGGAGTCAAAATTCCATAGTTGATTTAATCAGGTATTGTTCCAAATGGTTATATATGGTTTCCTTTTTTTCTTTCCAGATGATTGTCTTACTGAATCACACTACCATGTGGAGCTTACTACAAGCCGTGATATAATGAGAATGTTGGCCTTTGCATCTTGTACTGTGTATGTAATGGGAAGTGCTTTCCGCACCTACGAGAAAGTGCGTTACAGGGCATTTATTAAGAGAGTTGGACGAACTATCAGGTATTGTATTTCTTTAAACTACAACCACCTTTGATAAATCGTACTTGTGCTTACCAAACACATATTCCAAAGTAGCTACATTGTAGATAATGCTTACAGTGTAGTGTGAAGTGTCTTTCATAGGAGCATGGACGTCATATTGGGAGAGTGTTCGCCTCTGGGCACCATTGTGGCCTGGATTCTCTCTCAGATTCAGTGTGACATGTGGTTGAGTTTTTTCGTTGGTTCTTGTTCTTGCTCTGAGGGTTGTTCTCTGTGTCCCCTGTTCTTTCCTCTCTCAAAAACCAACATAACTAAATCCAATTTGATCTAGAGTCTAAAGGCCACAGGTTTATCAGTACTTTGTAGTAAGTGTTACCCTCATTAAAACAAGTTGATTTCAGTTGAAACATGGTTGATTTAATTGGAGTTAAACTTGAACTGTAAGTTATAAAAAATCCATTTAATGATGAAAATAATGTCAATTAGCAAATTTCTGAGCATCATAGACCATGCCTTCATGCAAATAAAATTAATGTAAATGTTAAATTCTTCAGACAGGTTGTTCAGTATGTGTTGGATCACTGGTCTGATTACAGAAGTTGGAGAGTTAACATATGTAGAGACTCTGACAACACTCTCCCAGACTCCTCCTCTTCTGGTGAACAGTACTCGCTGAAGCGACTGCAAGTTGAAGTTGACCAATTCTTTCTTCGAGCTGCACATCAGATCATATCTGCACACAGGTACATGTACAGTTGAATCCCGATAACTCGAACCCTTGGTTACTTGAACCTCACGCTAACTCGCACCAAAATCAATTTCCCCTGGTTTTACTTTATATATTTACTGTAATTTTACCCCTGATAACTCAAATCCTCGATAACTCAAACCTCTCGCTAACTCAGAGTGATTTTGTTTTCCCTTCAGATCATTTTCTTTATATTTATACCATCGATAACTCAAACCTCATCTGTCAAAGTCAAAACATACAGATGTCATCCAGAACACTAAGTTTATTAGTGTATACAGGGTGTTTCAAAAGTTCGTTCCGATTTAAAGTTGTTAATTTTTTAAACAAATCAATTGTTTGTTAGAACTTTTCCAATAAATTGAGGTAGAGAATTTATTAAAATAGCTGGCAATAGCAATTTTAATTGTCTACTAGATGCCTTTGTTTCGATTTTCACGCCAAATGTGCACACGCACGTTTTCCCGCCATTTTTTCGTGCCCTTATGTATGTTGTTCCTTTCCCGAAATTGTTGTTGTTCTCTGATTTTTTTTCCTGAACTTTCTGTTTTCTCTGTCACGAAAATGAAGTCAGACATTGTTTATGCTAGAGCTCAAGCAGCCATATTACGATCATCTGGTCATTCAGTCAAAGAAATTGCTAAATTTTTTAACAAGATGGAATGTTGGATGAACAAGTGGTCGAAAAGAGAGTGCTTCGACGACAAACCAAGAAGCGGACGACCGTCTCTTTTGACCAATTGTGCTCGAAAATCAATCGAGAAAGCGAAGTACAAATGGAACAATTCAACAAGGAATGTAAAAAAACACCATTTACAGTGTTGTCTAACTTCCACTTATCTGTTCCCAACACCCAATAACTCGAACTCCCGCAAACTCGATAGCCAGGATGGAAATGGATTGCAACTTGAAATAAATGGGCCAATTTTTATTTAAAGGGAACCTCCATTGTTATAACAAATTGACGTTAAATTGTTGGAAATAAAGTCTAAATTAAAAATTTTTAAAAAATAGGTGGTAAATATAATTTTAGTGTACAAAAAAATGGATACGATTATTGCCTATTTTTGCTTTCCAAATTCCTGCGTGCCGCCGTTTTGAATATTTATAACGTGTTACGGTTGTTTAATCGTTGCATACAAAAGAACTTCGATTCTTAACAATAGCGTCAACCATACCACGTCATAAATATTCAAAATGGCGGCGCGTGGGAAATTTAAAGCAAAAATAGGCGATATTTATATCCATTTTATTTGTACACTAAAATTATAGTTGCTAAAATTATAAAATTATAGTCACTAAAATTATAGTTCCTTAAAAAAGTTTAAATCTTGACTTTATTTCCAACAATTTAACGTCAATTTGTTCTGATAATGGAGGTTCTCTTTAAAATTTATCACCTTGTGTCATGAAAACTTGCTAAAACTATCATTATGGTTTATTCTCTCTTTGAAAATTCACTTGAAGTATCCTCTTCATTGGTGTTCTATAAACATTTTGTGTATAACAAAAGTACTTAGTTTCAATTTAGGGCAGTTTTGACTACAAAATGCCAAAATGCCCATGACATACAGGTAGCTCCTTTAACCCTTTAAGTCCTAACATCAAAATTTAAGTTCTCATTTCTAGTCCTAAACATTTTGTATAGAACTCACTCTAGTGGG
Source organism: Dendrophyllia cribrosa (assembly GCA_024195265.1). Taxonomy (NCBI): domain Eukaryota; kingdom Metazoa; phylum Cnidaria; class Anthozoa; order Scleractinia; family Dendrophylliidae; genus Dendrophyllia; species Dendrophyllia cribrosa. Next base: position 47,309,059 of record JAJLRJ010000001.1, on the reverse strand, counting down.
GAGAAATTGTTTGGATATCAAGAGAACTCATCTTGTGTGATCATGTCCTTAATTCTCATGACCTTTTTGATTGATAAGGTATTGATATTACAAGGAGAGATTTGATGCTGATCACTCTTAGGGCTTAAAGGGTTAAGCTTTGAGGTTGTCGGCGAAACAAGAAAAGTAGGTGGTCACAAACTCAAAATAGTCTCTAATGGCTGAAAACTTGAGTCATCCGTCATCCTTACCACAGTTGCCAGCCATAATAGCCGCTTGCCAGCTGCTTATGACAGCTCTGGGTATTGAACCTGTGCCATTTTAAGCACATGTCAGATGCCCCATGTTTTCTCTATCCCAAGTACCTTCCAGGCATCTCATGAGTTCAACTGATAACATGTGGGGAATGTTTTTTTTTTCGTAGACTTGGTGCTTGGCAGTTTTTGGCGGATATGCCCTTTAGAAGTGTCTCTTCTGATACTCTTTGGAAGTTGTTCTCAGCACTTCATTTAGATGTCAGCAAACTTGAATCTGTGGCCAGCATTCAAAGAGAGGAATTAATTAGAGATGACTGGAGAGATGTGCTGGAAAGTATGTTATATGAAATACCAGTATAAGTGGTTTTTGATTTGCACTTACTTTTGTACTATCACAACACACAGGTCGACAGGAAAAATTTACAGATCAGTTCAGTTTGCCAGAATCTCACAGTCTGAGGCCATTCATGATTTATTTGTAGATTGTGGAAACTCAGATTGACTAACCCTGTGATCTTACATCACACAGGTCGGCAGGAGGAATTTACTGATCAGTTCAGTTTGCCCCAATGTCACAGTCTGAGGCCATTTGTTTTTAGATTGTGTAAACCCAGATTGACTAACAGTGTGATCTTACATGTACATCACTTAGGTCGGCAGGAGGAATTCACTGATCAGCTTGCCAGAATGTCACAGTCTGAGGCCATCTTCTTGCTGACCACATTTGCTAACATTGCCACCTCAAGAGATGAAAAGGAAAAGGAACTAATTGAAGCAATCACCTTGGAGGTTTACAAGGTGTGGAATGTAGGATTACTATGAATATGTTTTAGTAGTAGGCAAGAAAATAAACAAGACAATAATTAATCCTGACTATGTTATTTTTTAATGATTAAAAAAAGAACAATAATTAAGGTGGCTATGTCCTCTTATGTTCCTGAGCTTAGACTGTATTCCCAGTTTGAAAGAGACTTAACTCCCAAGAGTGCCAAACATCAAAACATAAGAAAACTTTAAAATTTCATTTTATAAAATATTGAAAAACAAATGGTACCTGCAAAAGTACTGCTGAAGAGGTTTCTTTTGAATGGTCACACCAAAGGATTTCATCAGCGGAGTGAAAAGTTATAACTGTACTACTTCACATGTCTCCATAATTGACTCTGAGTGTGAAAGGGTTACTCAATAAAACAACCTTTGGTAAACGCTTGTCATGTAATGTTACATGTAACACTTTGGCAAAGTATGTATGTATATGTATGTATGTAATTGTGGTGTATGGAATGCGTAATGAACACTCTGACATATGTTTGAGAACATTTGTGATTAATTCTTTACCAGTGTTGTTGTGTGCTCAATATCAAAATTTTCCAAATTAAATCAATGACATTTCAATCTATAATTTTTGCAGGTTTCGTTTATTGCCAGTCAAACACGAGAGTCGTGCTCGAAAACAGGAAAACATCTGCTTGGAACCATCTCTACTTATCACCCATCTGTGATATCAGTTTTGCTTGAGAGTGTCAGTGCTACTCTTGGAGTTGTTGGGAAGGTGAGCATATTAAGCTTTGTCAAGGATTTTTCTTCCCTCTTTCAAACTTGCAAAATACCTTGAGTTCATTATTTCTACTGGTTGGAATGTTGTTAAGACAGAAGTTGCTCTGCACATGACATTAACACATACAGTACTGTGTTATCATTTATTGGGAAAAACAAAAGTAGTCAAGGAAATCTGACCAATGGTGGAAACACTTATAATATAGAATTGAAATTAACACTTGCAAACATTTCTGTTCATCACTCTCACTATTGATAATATGGTTGCCATTATTTTCTCTTATTTATATGTTGTATTCTCCAGACTTGTGTGTACTTGTTCAGTGGTTTATCAGTTCATCTCTGGCATCCAACCTACAAAAACATGGACTGCATCAAATCCTGGCTGCTTAAGGCTGACCTTTCCTCTCCAGAACACCAGCTAGCACGCTATATTATTTCCAATTTGAACTGGGGACATTTTGGAGAGGTAAAAGAATTATGAACACTGTTATGGATGTCTCAAAGGGAACACTGCAGGAATTGCATCCAAGTTTTCTCCTGTTGGAGATTTTCCATGGAAATTACAAAGTTGTATGTCTGCAAGCAGCGAAACACAAAATAAAATCACATGGTCTAGCTTAACACACATTTGTTTTGTCTTAATTTATTGTAGAAATCAAGGTTGTGCTAGAACACTTATTGACTAGGTTTATTGTGTATAACTCTGGCATGCATACTTCTAATTTTGTGTCAGTCAGGCTGCAGACATTGCGGTAAAAGTGAAGAACAGCTCACCTCCACCAACTGTTGGCCGACTGTTGGCCTGAGACAGAAAAACAAAAATCAAACTGGTTTGAAAATTTTTAAACCGAAGAAAAAACTGAAACATAACATACACCTTGTGTCGATTGGAAACAGTATGATGTTAAGCCCTGTAAACTTTAATAAACATCTAATATTATTTTTCTTTCTCTTCAGCCTGGTGAAAGTGATCAGCTGTTCTTGCATCAGTGTTGGCACAGAGCCCTGGCAGCGTTGCTTGTAGAAGTGTCAGCACTGCGCCTACCCAACTGGCCTGGCGGAATAGGACATGAAGCCTTTAGAGAAGACAAAGGACTTCTGAGACAGGTGGCACAAATAGCTGCCGCATCCTATAATCGCATGATGCAGCCTAATTATGAGCAGCAGTTGTATGACTGGCTGTGGGAGGTGATGCTAACCCTCAGGCTTCATCCAGCTGATCTGCCGATGCCGGTCATGCAATTCACACAGCAACTTCTGCATGAAGAGGAATTACAAGGTGCAGTTCTTTATTGTTTATTCCTGAGGTGATGATTTTTTTTTAACATCGAAACATTTTCTAGATCATATAGATTGATTGTTCTTAAAAGAAAACCATTTGGAAGTCATCGTTAAGTGGGAGCAACTAGAAATGGCAAATGAAGATCTCAGTAGATACCCAGCTATTCTTACAATTTTTTTAAATACATAAATAACTAATAGTTACATTTTTAATTGTTGCTCAGTTACATCGCGCTTGTAATTTTGTAACTACATAAATTATACAATTTGTCTTGTTGCTTTTGAGAAATCGCTTTGGTGAAGTCCAGAAACAGAAGCAGTGTGTGATAATCACTTACATTTGCAAGCGTTACTGATAAAGCTCTGACAATAATTATGTTGCGTTCTTGGGTAAGATCCTCATCTTTCTTGGGGTAGGAAATTTTCTGTGTTCGATTTTCCCGATTTCCTCTATGATGCATCTGAAGTTAGGTTTGCACTTGTGTGATTAGAAAAGTGAAGCATTTCGAAGTCCTGGTATATACGTAAACTTAGGCATCATTGTTGAAGTGTTCTTTATCAAGGTAACACGACTTTGACATGGTTTTGACACCTTTTTTCCCTTATAGCCAGTGAAGAAGCAAGTCCTGGTTTTGCCAGCATAGTGAAGTCACTGTCGAAGGAAACACTGGAGCTTGCTAATGAAAATGCTTTGGCAAGCATGACACATGCAATCAAGGCTGGTGGTCAGCTGGCATGCTATGCTGCTATTGTGATGACCAATATCGGCACCAGGTTGGCACATAGCAAGTATTTACTAACAAAAGTCTCTCTGCAAGGAGCATAAAGTTTAAGTGCAGTGAGAAAGTAACATTCTTTACCAGTCGAGTTTCAAAAGATAAATGAAGTATTTAACTGAACTGAACTTCACTTGCTTCTGAAATTTGTCAAAGATGTAAAAAAGTGGGCACCTTAAAAGCACCGTTCACTTATTCCGAAAAACCGAGATGCCAAATTAAATTTGGGATATTCAAATACTTTATGATAAATCTCTTGTTAGATTTATATAAATATGAACAAAGTAAAGGTGTATGTCAAGTAAGTGTGCATTTCTCTTGACAGCCGTGATGTGTTCTTGGGAGTGGGATTGGACCATCTAACAGTTGTTGTGAACGAGAAGTGCTATGATGCCGCATTGAGAGTTGTGGCAAATGTCACACCCATGTTTTTCAGTTGTCCTGAGAAACTTACACAAGAAGCAAGGTGAGTTGCAAAAAAAATGTAATATAAATCAGTTTCTGTTACCTTGTCGTGTAGAAATTGTAATACAATTACGTCAATTTTATTAATTGTTCCTCGCGACTGGGAATGAATGTCTCAGCTTTAAATTTCGAGGCCATTGTGGCTACGCAACCCGACCTCTCCACTTAAACCAGAAATTCCATCTCTTCAAATTTCGAGGCCATTGTGGCTATGCAACCCAACCTCAATTAAACCAGAAATTCCATCTCTTCAAATTTCAAGGCCATTGTGGCTATGCAACCCAACCTCTCCACTTAAACCAGAAATTCCATCTCTTCCCCCGTCGCTAAAAGTTTGCAGTGCACCCTCACCCTGGCTTCACGAGGTTCTGCGAGACACGTATTTCTAGGAAGTAATTGATAACAATGAATGCCCATGAGGGATACCTGTCTTATTGCTTAACATCTTGTCAATCATGAAGGTACCTAGAATTACGAAAATGGATAATAAAGAGAAATTGTTACTTCAATAACCGCATTTAAACGAAGTTTTACAGCTAGTGCAGCACAAATTGCACAACAATCAGCAGTCTTTTAGGATGAAATTTATAAGTGGCTGGCCAGATACCAAATACCAGACACGCTTCTGGCTAAAACGCTGGTGACCTGTAAGGAGAAGTTGCTATGTTACTGCTGACATGTTGAACATCACATAGGTTTGTCTCTGTCATTCATCGTCTAAGCCAGCTGGACAGTGACAATGCAGGTTATGCTGAAAAGCTTCTACAGCCTTCAACAGTTGGACAGTACTGCATAAAACTGGTTGGGATCATTCAGGTACAGTTAACCATGTTCTAGGCTGGACATATTCTCAGTAACTGTATGAGTTGTTTGATATGTTATAAACTGTTCGTTTGTGTGGCACCAATTTACTTGCTAATCCTAGTATGTCCCAGATACGGCAACAATGTGATTAACATAAGCTGGGCGTGTTTCCCAGTTAAGGACTGCGAAAACGAGTTTAACAGATAACTCGCTGGAATGTGCTTGGGGTGTTGCACTGCAAATGGCATGAGGTTGATCACAATGACGTCATACTTGTCCTTGGGCTGCACAAACGCTGTTTCCCCTTTGTTTGAGGGGAATGTATCTCGACTTGTCATTGTCCATTGATAAGAGCTAATGTTGGAGAACAACAAAGCGCTACACTATCCAGTTAGTTTAAAATGTCATCAGCACCACAGCAGTAAGTAATGAGTAGCCATTATGTCATTGACATTCCTGTAATCGACACAGAAATGCAGGTGAATATCATCTTTCTTTTTGCTTGCCATAGAGCCATGTTCAGAAGTTTCAAGCACCTGGTATGGTAGGCTCAGTCAGTGTTGTTGAGTTTTGGTTGCTCACTCTGTGTTTATTGCCAAACTGGTACAGGTTAGTGGGTATACTTAATAAGTTCTTGCTCAGTTCTAATGCAGGATATGATAGTTACTCAATACAGATAGGCCATACAGGATGTCAATAAGTGTTTCTTTAATTGGTCCTTTCTAGCCCCTGATGCCACTTTAGTTTACAGCAAGTGAATGATGGTTTATGGAGCCAGATACATATTCAGAATATGAGAGTGTTTGCTATAGTGTCATTTTCCAAGCTCTTCAGGTCAAGTATGGCTATAATTATACAGACACCATGCTGTACAAACTTGTGCAGCGTCATATAATAAGATTCAATGAAATTCTAGGAAGAGACAAAGTTTCACTGACATATCTTTAATTTTATCTTCAGAGATGTTTGTGTTCAGTTTGTGCTCGATAACCTGATTAAAATTGCTGTGAGGGTTGAAGGAGATCTTGCTGTGATACAGACACATCTCATGGATGCTTACAAGGTACTTTCTGCATGGGATGTTTTGACTGATGTTTATACAGTTAATGTATTTGTTTAAAACTTTACTGTCGTTTCACTACCTGTTAGTGTTAATATACTGCGTGTATGGTACCGTTAATGGTCATCGTTCTGTGCCATGCAATGAGGACAAATTCTAATGTGTAAAAGTTTTATCTTAACTTGTAATGTTGTTTCAAAAGTTTGCAGCTGTTCAAAACGTTTGGTTTAATTTCAACTTGCAACCAGTGACAGTGGAAAAATTACTGAGCTTTTTGTGAACTTGCTTCATCTTTTTGTTGTTTATTCAGGTTATTCTCAAAGAATCAGGAAGTCAGGGTGTTATTGCCTCTCTTCTCTCTTGGGTGACGTCAAGTAGCAACGTTCCACCTGTTCTGTGGGACATAAAGGTCAGAGAATATTACCTTTATAAATATGATTAGTTGCATTGTAATTTGCCATCCACGAAACAAATTCACTCTCCTGTCATTTTACCAAAGGCCTTCTATCTGCCCTCAACATTTGTTTTCCTGAAGGCTGATTTAGACGGCACATCTTTTGCGTAGAACTATCGCATGCAACCTGCTCACGCCATAAATACAACACGAATCGTATCATCTAAATCAGACTACAACTCGCTCACAACTGTTGCCTGCAACACGAAAAAAGTTATAGGAAATGTTTTAAACTCCTACGACAATCGTAGCCACATACAATCTTATGATGCAGCTGTATACAATTTTTGCCTGACGCAAGCTGAGCGTGATACAAAAAATCGCATGCAACAGTGTTGTTCCATCTAAATCAGCCTTACAAAAAATTGTGTGTATTGTCTGGCATGGCATGTATACAAAAGACACGCTTGTTGCTTTTTTACAGGCCACACCAGATTACAGCTACTATGCCTACTGTGTGCTGTGTATGGAATCTCAGATGGAACAAAACTCTGGACTCTCTTTAGAAATTAGCAGAAGATTACTGAAAAAGCCGAATGCAACAGTTGATGCAGTGCTTAAGGTTAGACAACAAATGTTTTTGAAGATTAAAAGTCGGAAAGCTTTCTCGCTGACGTTTCTAAAAATCCTGCGTATTTCTGAAGCAATCTTGTGTAATTAGATTAATTTATTAGATGAATTTTTCTGTAGAAATTGTCATTTTTTCTAAGTTCAGGTGTTTCTTGTTGATTACAGAAAGTAGTGAAAAAGATGAAACTGTCTTGGACGCCACCGTTGTCCAGCCTCTCCATCTACCGTTGGTCCACTCAAGCCATGCTTACTGACATGGATCATCCTATGCTGCCTCTGATCTGGCAACGCTTCTTTAGTCTTTACCTACAGCGGCCCATCACTCAGCCTGGGTGAGTGTAGAAAAGTGAAGCCCCTTGGATTAGGGTGGAGAATTCATGGTTATTTACAACCAATGACAGGAGAAAAATGAAAACGAAGTTTGATTTGCATAACTGCATTTTTTTTTCATTTTAATGTTATTGTCGATTTTATTTTTATTTAAAGAATAGTGAAACAGGTGACAACAAGTATGAAACGAACGGTGGAAATTAACGTATGTCATTTGAATTGCTATCTGCTCCATGGTCTTCCAAGTGCAGCTCATATCAATGTAATGACCCCTTGTAATCATGGCATCTGATTTGTTGCTGAGAAGTGCGCATGTTTGCCTTTTAACCAACATTGTATATTGACCAAGCGTGTTCGGTCCATGAAGTTTGTCCTTGTTATTTAGTTATTGCTCCACATGTCAACAATGAAAGGAATTCAGCCAATTTTTCTGCATCTGGACCTCACGCTTGGTCAATAACAAGTTTGTCATTGCCTGTCTTCTCGTCTTTGGTGAACTACTTGTCATATTGGAATGTAGTGTTGGTCTTAACATAACTTCTGTCTTCTATTGAAGCCTTGCTCATCGCACAGGTGTTGGCTACAGATTCTTTGAGAGCCCAAGTTACAGTTCCACATTAAAGAAAATGAAGCACAGACTGCAAGCCACATCCGAGCACCACCGGAACAAATCACTGGAGACTGGGGCAGATCATGATGCAGTGACTGATGGTGACAGTGATATAAGCAAGCAGTTTGAACACACAAGAGCTCTGCACGAAAAACTATCAGGGTAAGCACGTGTAATGTACGAAAAGCCTCCTGTGTCAGGCAATTTAAAGTCTTAAAAGGAGATTGCAAGTGAACTGGGTTTCTGGAAGAAACTGAGACAAATCAAAGGCTCCTATGAGCCAACTTGTGAATATAAAACGTTCGGACTCCCCTCCCCCACATCCTAGGCACTTTGCTCCACTGACCCCCCTTCCCTTGCTTGCGTTCTACTTCCTACCCTCCTCTCCCTCCAAAGCCAACGCCATCCCTATGGGTAAGACAGGTGACCAATACAAATCGCGGACTCAATGTTAACAGCCCATTGACCGACCGATCGAGTGAATTTTGTTTCCAGTTGCTATAACTCGGTCAACGCTTCGCATCTTCACGAGTTAAAAAAGAACAATTGTGAGGAGATCCCTCCTCCCCAGTGCTCTGCGTTTTTCTCATTCTCTCTCTCCAGGTTTTTCCCAACTCGCGGTGCTCTTCCAAAGTCGCTTTCTTTTTCTTCAGAAATTAAATTTTTTTGCAAAAGAGGTTAGTGAAGAAGGAAATGGTACAGTTTTCTATTTGTGTCGCATTGTGCAAATTGTAGTTGGAAATGTACCCCGCAGCCTATTTATACCCCTCCAAGGTGTTTGTTTTATTTGTCTTTTTGTACCAGTTCCAGGACTTGAGCGAATTTTTATCCATCTTTGCTTAAGGTGATGTTACACGGGACGATTCGCAACGATGATATTTAGCGCAACAAAATTAACGACAGGTATGTTACACGAAACAACTTGAGTAAAATTCGTGTAAAATTGCGAAGAAAATCGTCCGCGCACCCATGTTGCGCTAAAAATCGTCGTTGCGAATCGTCCCGTGTAACATCACCGTTAGTTCCAGCTGCCTTTACAGATTCACTTTGTTGCTTGACCAACCAGTTTCTCGTGTAAATGTGAAAGAACCTTAAGCAGCCTTTATTAAGCATTGTTTGTTCCTTGTGGCAGGTTTTATCAAACTCTTGTTCTGTGGCTGGATGAACCAAGGCTGCATGATCCTAGCCTCTTTCTGCCATCATTACCGCCTCCATATGATCCAGCACGACTGGAAACACTGCTCAAATCTGAACTGGTATGTAGCCAATTACCCTGCGAGCAGTGGATTCTCCTACGCCGAGCTACGCCGAACGAGAGAGAAACCACTGCGAGCATCCGTTAGTTCGATGGAAAAGCAAACGGATGCTCGCAGTGGTTTCTCTCTCGTTCGGCGTAGCTCGGCGTAGGAGAATCCACTGCTCGCAGGGTAGTAGCCAATTGTACTAACCCGAATTATTACGACAGTTCGAGGTCGAGAGATGAAGGGAAAGAAAGCGGACGACGTCAAACTGTATATGTGGTTCATTAAGTCTTTTAGAAGAATGAGCGTCTGCTTTCTTCTTGCATCAATCATGAGAAAGAATAGAGAATTTTGTCTTCATGTTCTGCGAAGCGGATAGATCTATTGTTAACTGAAATGCATGGCAATAAGTAATTTATTAAAAACAGAGTTAGGCCCGGTTCAGACGCCGAACTTTTCATGAGCCGAACCTAATACCTTGAATTAAGTACATGAAAAGTTCGGCGTCTGAATCAGTTAAGAACGGCTATTTGAATTTGGAACGGCTAAGCCGTTCTTTCCGCCTGGCTCAGCCGGGAATTTCGGCTTTGGAACGGCTTTGATTCAGACGCCGAACTTGTCATGAGCCGAACCTAATGCATAAATTATTATAACGACTGGTGCGTGTTCTGACATCTTTGCCTGAAAATCGCTGACCTTTCGATTTGTTTCTCTTCAAACTGAATTAAGTCTGGCTAATTAAGTTCGGCGCCTGAATCAACAGGCGTACTTTTGTTAAGTTGTGTCGGTCCAAATTCGAATTAAGTTCGGCTCATGAAAAGTTCAGCGTCTGAACCGGGCCTTAAGGTATTGAGCTTGGGTCTGAAAGGGTCAACTCCTGTTAAATTATTATTTTCTGTAAGTATTCACAAAATCTAATTTTCTTTTATGGCGTTGATGAACTCACTGAAATATGTAACATCACCTGAAAACTGAACAATCTGTGTGCGCTCAATGAGATTTGTACATTTGAGCCAAAAAAAGAGATTTTTTTTTTCAAACATGATGTAGTCTGTTGAAGGCTTTCAAATTGTGGCAAGTGAAAGCAACAATAATAACAGACAAAGCTGAGTCAAAGAGCCTTGAACAGGCCAAACTTGTGCAGAGATGCGATACTTACTTTGAAGACGAGAAGAAGAAGCAAAGCAAAAATGCAAAGATGACAGTTTGTGAATTAATACGAGCCTAAAATTTTCTCTTCCCGTTTCAGGAACCTTGGACTGACTTGCTGTTCATGAACAAGATTGATATGGAAATAACAGAGTCTGTCCGCTGCTGGGTAAAACACGTGCTGGGACCTCAGAAGAAACCAAAGGAAGGTAAAATGACTGGGCAGTGGAGCGACAAGACTCCTGAGACAGGTACAAACATAGCTTGTGAAAATAGCACTGTAGACACCTGCAAAACAACGTCTACTACCCCTGTAATACAGTGCCCCCCCTCCCCACCCCTCAGAAAAATCCAATGGGCAGTGGAGCGACAAGACTCCTGAGACAGGTACAATCATAGCTTGTGAAAATAGCACTGTAGACACTTGCAAAACAACGTCTACTACCCCTGTAATACAGTGTCCCCCCCCTACCCCTCAGAAAGATCCAATGGGCAGTGGAGCGACAAGACTCCTGAGACAGGTACAAACATAGCGTTTTGCGAAATGGTTTTATCTGCTGTTTTCAAAACTGCATTCAATAGAAGGATTAATAAGCACTTTCTATGAGCCATTAATGTAGATGTAGACTTCCAGACTGTATCGTTCTTGATGTGATCTGAAACAGCGAGGTACCTCAGTGTCTTTAACTTCCGTACTTACGTACTGGAATGAAATGGTTTGGTTCATTACACAGAGTCCCCATTTACAGAGAAACATTGTTTTCTTTTGTCTCAGAGCAGTAGAAGCAAGGGCAAGATGTTTACAATGACAACAAACTGTTCAAATTCCTAGACGAATGACTGTATTATTAAATGTTTCAAATTCCTGTTCACTTCTGGTCTCTCTGTTCACAAAAAAACGCTATCTATAATATGTGATTGACAGAACAAATGTCAACAACGCAATCCAAAACCTGGTAATGGACACACAAGTCCAAGACATGCATGTGCATTTATTGTTGGGCGCATGTTGTTGTAGCAAAATTTTAGTTTGCTACATTGGCATGATGCTTGCCAAAAATACACTTTATTGCCATGGTAACCATTTGGTTAGACGAAAGCCAGGGAAATGTAACATACATGCGTTCAAATAAGTTCATCTAAAATGGATTTGTGTCCAATCGAAGTGCGTCTTGTAGAATACAAATTTTATAAACTATTGAAGACTAGTACTGATAACTGTAAGTTGCTACTAACTGCGTTTATAGTTTTCCAATGCATATTGATTACAAAATGAAATGCTGTAAATATATGTTTCTATTTTAAGCTGCCTCAAGGATTATGAGAAGAATGAAAACACACTCGATACCCTTACCCCCTCCTCCTGTGAGAAGGTTAGAACCCATCCTATCCCCCATGACAGATGCAACACTGATGAACAAGCAGAAACTGCTCAACATTGTTTATTCACAGATACAAGGAATAGTCGGCCATGCAAGGTATGTAAACTATCCTGATTGGTTTTTGATAGAGCGGTTTTCAATCAAGCATCAAAAGCAATTTCGTAATTGCTTTAGTTTTGAATTGCTACACTTTGTGATTGGCTAAAAATCTCACCAACACATGGGTAAGGCAGGTGACCAATACAAATCGCGGACTCAATGTTAACAGCCCATCGACCGACCGATCAAAGGAATTTTGTTTCCAATTGCTATAACTCGGTCAACACTTCGCATATTCACGAGTTAAAAAAAGAACAATTGTGAGGAGATCCCTCCTCCCCAGTGCTCTGCGTATTGCTCATTCTCTCTCCAGGTTTTTCCCAACTCCTGGTGCTGTTCCAAAGATTTTTTTGTGAAGAAGGAAATGGTACTGTTTTCTATTTGTATCACATTGCGCAAATTGTAGTTGGAAATGTACACGGCAGCCAATTTATGCACCTCCACAATTTACAAAATGATAGAAGTGTTTGTTTTATTTGCCTTTTTGTACCATGTCCAGGACTTAAGAGAACTTGTATCCATCTTTGCTTAGTTTCAGATGCGTTATCAACTTTGCATTTTTGATTATCTCCATTCTTAGTGTTCCTAATCCGGAATGATCTTTAAAGAATGCCTCAAAAAATATACCAGCTTAAACCTGTTTCTGCTACTTTTCTTTCACTCTATAGAAGATTTTGTGGGCATGTTGGTCAGCATGTCTCTTTGGACATGGAATATATTGAGTTGATACCCAAAATGTACACAAACGAGAACTGCCAGGTAATGTGACATTTGTATTATTATAACAATTTTATTGTTTACTCTTTATTAAAGTTGTCAAATTACTAGTACTTTTTAGACCTTTATAAATTGAATTGTAGAAGAGAAACATGTTTAAACAAGCATTGGTAGTTTGAAAAGTGACCGGCCATTTCAAAAGAATTTTGTAATACTCGAGAGTGTAGTACTGTAAACAAGAATTATGATTTGTTTGGCTGTTTGCATCCAGTAGATTTCCCCTCAAATGCTCAATAGAGGTCGCCTGCGTCCTAGCTGGCCCACATTAATTTACTGCGTCGACCTTTCACTAGTCATGATCTTTCGTCCGTCTTGTGAGCTTGTAATTAATTAAGTGAGCATTTAAAATAGCTAAGTTGTAAACTGGTGGGGAGGGGTGGGTCTCCCGTAGTCAAAGGTCAATTATTATTGTTTGATTAGAAAAACAATGATAATGACCAGTAAATTGCAAAATTGTTTGTTTTCCTGATGAACGTAGACGACAGTACTCCAAGATAGTGAGGAGTTCGCAATAACGTCTATGACGCTAGTGGAGAACTCCGTTTAAGGGCAGTTTAGCAGAAAACAGAAAATCCATTTCTGTCTGCTTAACCTTTGTGTAAATCTCTTCCTTGCCTGCAGGTTGTAGTTCAAGTTCCTTGTCGCAGTAAGATTTTCAAGGACGGAAATCAGTGCAGAGGTCCTGCCACTCTCACAATCAAGGTAATGCTCGACTTGTTTTATTATCTGTTATTGATTTTTGTTATCCTTCAACCTTGATCGAAATATTTGGGACACTTTGCGTATTTTGGTTCAAATCTGGAGTAAATTCTTACCTTCTGCCCCGATACAATTTTTAAAGTGCACCTAACCCCTAATTTTTTTATTTGCCAAAATGAATGTGCTTGTTTTCTGGAGTGTATCTGTGAAAAAAGTTTTGGATTTGGTGAAATCCTCGATTTTCTGTGACCTGTTGAAATTTCAAAAATCGTGCCAAAACGGAGCTGTGTTTGGTTCAGTACCGAGTTAGACGGGGCATGGGTCTAGTCACGTGACGTGACGTACTTTCGGGAACCATTTCCTTCATTTTTGCGCGAATCGAGTGTAAATACCGTGCTTTAGTCGTGCAAAACTCATGCAAAAAAGAAATTATGCCTGCCTGGTGCCTCGCCGCTGAAAGTACTCGACGATGCTTTCTTTGGGGGAACTTCGGTTCCCGAATCTACGTCATATCGGGCACTCGCCCCAGAGCCCATGTTGCTCGGTACTGAACCAAATTATCCTCCAATTTAACAGGTCACAGAAAATCGAGAATTTCACCAAATCCAAAAATTTTTTCACAGATACACTCCAGAAAACAAGCACATTCATTTAGACGAATAAAGAAATTAGGGGTTAGCTGCACTTTAAGACCTTTTTTAGTCGTGCTCTTGGCTACGAGCCAAGCGCACGACTTATAAAATGGGCTCGAACGCGAAAAAGTGGCGATTTTCAAGTGGTTTATAGCCTGAGGCGAAGTGTTAGTGACGTCATATCAGTTGATATAGCAACTTCAAGCTCATGGATGATTGGATTTATTTACAACATAAGAAAAAGGAAAATGACGAAACGAAACATATCAAGTAAAAGGAACTTACATTATTGCCGGATTTGGCGAGAGTTCCATTCGATAACGATTTCGTTTTCTTTCTTTTCGAGCAACAGATAAATGGAAGTAATATAAAAGTTAAAGTTGACCTCTCATGCACGAGTGATTGCGAAAGACTGATTAAAGGTTTCAAATGACGTACAGTGTAGTAACGTGCGTCACGGATCACCTAGTGTGACCTGAAAAGCGACTGTACATGTAAAACAAATCATAACAATATATTGAATTAATTCTCGTACCTTAGGGGCACTTACAAGACCCTTAAAGCTTCTTAAAGCATGAGTAGTTTTGAAACGGCATACAAAATAGTCGGGGACTCTCACCCACCCTTCTCCCACTCCCACGACGGCAACGGCAGCGAGAGCGACACAAAACAATAGGTTTCATGATGAGCGAAAACAGTGCCTCTGGACTTGTGTTTTTGATTTGATACATTTCTTTGTCGTTCCCTGCAAAACAAAAACCAATCACAAAAGCCAATCACAAAGCGTAGCTGCAATGAAAAACCAAAGCAATTGTGTAATTACTTTTCACACTCAATTGAAAACTGCTCTAAATTAGACTATGACCTTGCATGTTTTGACTGTACTTATTTGTGATAATTTAATTTCATATTATTGCTGAACTTTTTGATTCACTTTTTGATTCACAGTTCCTAGCAAAGCAGGCTAATGAGGTTGTGATAAGGAAAGTTGCTGACAATCGCCGTGAACAGGAACAAGTTGTACAGAATTTTATCCAGCCATGTCATGCGCAGTTGTGTGAGGGTGCTGCCTATATTGAGAGTATCATCACGTGAGTGTTCATCACATGAGTACTATTCATATTTAGAGCATTTTCACGTGACGTGCATTCGTGTTTCACGTGAACAGAATATTTGACGCTTTCAGAATTTACGTAGGTAGCGTTCCTTTTAACTAATTTTAATCCAGATTCCACGATCCACGTTGGGAGTGGATGCAAACATGGCATTCTCACATGAAGTATATACCCCCTTTGGGAGGTGCGTCGTTCAGATTGGTATCTGAATCTAGTTTCAGATCAACAGCACGTCGTTCTGAAGTAGCACGCAAACAAACAGAGGCCCTTCACAGCAAGTCCTGGAGATGATGATCAGAACTCATCAATCTTTTTTTACGGATTTTTGTACCTCCTAGTACAAAAATCTGGCCCAACTGAACGTTGAGTGTTAAGAAGGTTATTTATTTAGGCCTCGAAGTGGCTAGGACAGTGTCATTAATTCTCGAACCCATTGTCTCCACTCAGAGGGTGCTTTTCTTGTTTATTAGAGCAGTTTTCACATTTTGCATTTGCCGAATTTTGTCGGCTGAAAATACTTTAAAACGTACATTTCCTTACCGGTTAGAGAAAGAGGCTTTTTGACGATTTAGCTATTGCTTTATTGTCACTTCCAGGATGCCTTCTTGATTATGTTCAAAGGACCTAGTTGATAAGACGATTTCCAATTACCAGTTACTGTGTTAAAGTGAAAAAACATTTGGTGTCTAAGAAAGAAGCTTAATTTCTCTTTCAGATCGTTGGTAAACAAAGCACAAGCTTCATCAGAGAGGAGTAAGCGAGGTATATTATATGCTACTAAATTTTGAGTGTGGATACAATACAAAATCCTTGTGTGTGTGAATTCAAATTAAAGCTATTGAGCATTACTTTATCGGCTGTTTGTTGTAGAGTGTGTGTAAGTCTAGGTAAGTGTTCGCAAGCCTAATGGCTCGCAACTGCCGGAGCTTAACCCGGTTTCTGTAGCATGAAGCGACTCAGAGTATTAGTACTCCCCCCTGGATGGGATGCTAGTCCATCGCTGTAGTGTGTGACCATTCGAAAGGTGCTTTCTCCGGATTTCTAACTGCCAAGTCTCGAATAAAGTCCTATTTCATTCAAATACCTGGATGAGCATGCGTTGATAGTTGTGGTATGTAACAGTAGCCGAGGTTTTTTTTGTTATTTCAGAAATTATCAGCGACATTGGCACTTCCTTGTTTTATCAAGTTTGTGGAGCAATGGATGAAAATGTGATGAATTACCAACCAACCGTGCAATTTTTTACATCCTGTGTCGAGATACTGGGAAAGGTCAGTGCATCAAAGCATTCCCAGACCTTGCAGTTGTTCATTGTGGGGGGGGGGGGGGGGGGGGGGGGGGGAGGAATTGGTGTTGGGTGGCTTTACCCTATTAATTTCCTTTTTCCCGTTTGTAGTCTAGGCATTATGTAGGAAACCAAGTCTTGCTTGTGTCAAAGGGGAATTATCACGGGGATTATGCTGTGTTTTGGCTAAAGTGCACTAAATGTTTGACAAAGTACCTTTGCTCAAATAAAATTGCCATCCGCATCCATCCCGCAGCCATCTGCAGCCATCCGCACCCATCTGCATCCATCCCCAGCCATCCGCATCCATTCTCATCCATCCGCAGCCATACACAGCCATCCCCAGCCATCCGCATCCATCCTCAGCCATACACAGCCATCCGCATCTATCCGCATCCATCCACGGCCATCCGCAGCCATCTGCAGCCATCTGTATCTATTTGCAGCCATCCGCAGCCTTCTGCATTCATCCCCATCCATCTGCATCCATCCCCATCCATCCCCATCAATCCCTTGCCATCTGCAGTCATCCGCATCCATCCCAGCCATCCACATCCATCTGCAGCCATCTGCAGCCATCCCCAGCCATCCCCAGCCATCCCCAGCCATCCGCATCTATCCGCAACCATTCGGAGCTATCTTTATCCATCCTCAGCCATCCACAACCATCTGCATCCATCCCCAGCCATTCTTACCCAAAACTAACAAATACTAGTTTCAATTCTGTGCACTATAGTACATACACCTTATTCGATGGTTTAACAGATAATACGCGCGGATATTTTACGAGTTGCGTAGTATTTTTTCGAGCCCCGCAGGGGCGAGAAAAAATGCGAGCAATGAGTAAAATGTCTGCACGTATTATCTGTTAAACCATCGAATAGGGGATTTATTATTCGACTGAAATTATTTTATTTATAATAGCTTATGTCTTGAAACCGGGATGCTAAGGTGTAATACAGCAATCTACTGTGTAATACGCTCGGATATTTTGCGTATTCTCTTTCCCTTATAAGGTAAAATGACATCACAGTCGAATAATAAAGTAATTTATTAACAAAACCGAACCATTATTTTTACAAATATATTTTTTTACTTTTCAAAGTGATACTAAATATAGGTGAAATTGCCTCTTTAAGAAAGTTTCTAAACGTTTTATTTGCTCTATTATTTTTTAGACGTTTATAATGAACAACCCTAGACAATCAGAGCAGCTTCTGTCCGCCATCTTGGAACACTCCTCCGTGTCAATGCTGTCAGTTCCTTTTTTCAGTCCCAATGACAACCCTGATGCATTTGTTGGCATGTATCGCAGGATCCTGGAAGCAGCTGGTGGAGATCTTGTTTTCTCTTTGCTTACCAAGGTAACATCTTGTCAGTTGCGAATGTTAACGATCAAGAGCGTAGGTAGAAGGCGAATGCGAAGGCTTGGATCGAGTGTGAATACGGAGAGGGAGACTGGGGGAGGGCGGGAACGTGTATTGATCGAAGCTTTCTGCCTCTCCCGCGAGCTTTATAGAAAAAAAATCTGTTTTGCAGTGTTATTCTGGCCCTTATGATGACTGAACGAGCCTGTTTGGTAACCTTGTATTGTAATAATTATAGCTCTTTGGCAGATTTGTCAATCATAAAGTGCACTGATGATGTACCAGACAACAGAGAAAGGTTCCCAGTGATCTGTGTAGTTTTCCTACAAAAAACCGATCAGTTCGTTCCCTGAACGAAATAATTTGCTTGATTTGGTTCGTACTTCAATTTATCACATTTCAACTTATTTCAACGGCTACATGCATAAAAGAAAGCGCGATCTTTTGAATACTTCAAAATAAGTATGCAAATCAGAACATGTGTAATTGTTGTTTAATATAGCCTGTGAACAGGCTTCTTTGTGGGGACGTAAGGTTTCAGCAGGTCTGTACCCCCTCCCCCCTCCCCCCCCCCCTTCCCCAGTCTACAGGCCACGCCTCGCTCGTTCTGCTTTTCTCTGTGTTTGCGATTTGAAGGGTTGATTCATATCGTTAACATATGTTTATTGCTGTGTAGTTTGACTTGCCCAAGTGGCTGTCGTCACCAGACAGTAATCTTACCGAGCGATCCTCGTTAACTTGTGCTGTGTTTGATGCACTCAACGCTGTGGGCTTTGAACCCCCTGATGACAAGAGGACAATTCTAGACGTGAGTTTACGTACTTATTTTAGTATTACCTCGTATATGGGTGTACCTTGATTACCAGCAGTGCATTTTACTGTAGGAAATTTTTGTGTCAACTTATAGTACTACTTCGATCAAAATTTAACATTTTGTATATTCCATCAAAGCTGTTGTTTAGCGGTGCCGTGACATCATCAGTTTCTCACTGCAAAATACAATTTCCGCCTCATTAAAAACAAAACAATGATTAAAAAACGCACTGCAGTTTCGCGGACAGCAATTCAGATAGATCAATGGAAGGAAAGAGTAGAGGGATTAAGCATCACGTTTTTTTCCCGCGAACGGCAAAAATCTAACTTTTGCCTTCGCCGTTTGACGTAATTCTACGTGAAAGTGAGTAGTTTCGCGTTTGTCATGAACATGTTAATTATTTTAATTTTTCTGGTGGATTTATTCAACCATTTGAGGAAAAGTAAAGATAATCATCTGCAAGCTGCCGTTTGCCGTTTGCCGTTTGCCGTTTGCGTAGAACGCGATGCTTAATCTCTCTAATGATTCATTTCTTACGACGAGTCTACAATTGGTAACCAGGCCACAGGTACATGGTGGTTAATAACGGTCGAAAATTGTGGAGAATTCGAGCGCAAAAAAGATTATTACTTTTTCGTTTATCAGATGAAAGTACACTTTGTCTAGTAGTTCAGGAAGTAACCTACCGATTCACCAAAAATTAAAGGTATTCGATGATTTGATAGTATAGTAAAACTTTTATTTCAGTTTCTTTTTATCACGTGAACACGCGAAGCGTTGAATGAGATATAGTATACGGGGACAGATATGCCAATTTTCACTCGTTCCATCATCTCTAAACTTTTTTAATTCCCCAGTATAATTACGTCATTCAGTTGTCTAGACAGTTTCGTCTCACACAATGCATATTTATGTAACGCTAAGACCTAAGATGTTTTGGTCGTTTTAAATCTGTTTCACTCTTCATTTCTTTGACTTCAAACTCAGTATGAAAAATTGAAACCGATATGTGGACTTAACCTTACGTTGTTTCGTATTCACGAGATGGCTCTTGAGAGCCCTTTGATTGAAAATGAGGGCGATATTTAAGTTTGCGGTTTCCGTAGTTTTATACTTTAATTGTTTATCTTTTTATGTAGGTATATTTACGACACTTGACGATAATGCTGATGTACAACTTTCCTGAACAGTACAGTGATGCTCTGAGACTTGTGTGTGAAGGTGAGATTAACGGACAACGTCCCACTGAAATATCGAAATATCGAAATTTCGATAACCGAATTTCAGTTGTCAAGAAATAAAAATTCCCATTCTGGTGCAAATGTTGAGTCTTTTAGTTTTTTTTTTTGTCTCTTAAGAGTTTATATTTTTTGCTTTCATCACTTTTGGCACAATTTTCTTCATATTGCATGACAAAGCAAGCGTAAAGCAAGTCGTCTGGCTATACTCATTAAACGCTGTTTGTCAGCCGGGACATTGCCATTTTGAGGTTGCGCATGAGACTGGGTAGGTTTCGTTTCGAATTGCACTATGGGGCTGTTTTGGGGACGCAATTCAAACATGACGTCTGCTCAGGATGTAAACTGAAGCTGTGATCTTGTCAAAAATGGGAAAGTTTAGCTGTTGCGTACCTGGATGCAGCAACAACTGGAGAAATTCACCAAATATGAACTTTCACACTTTACCAAGTGATCCGAAAGTAAAAAAGGCGTACGTACGACTGTTACGAAATGCAACCTTGACTTGAGAAGGACGCACCGAGCACAAGGTTTTCCAAGAGGAGTGAGGATGAGTAGAAATGAACTTCCTTCAATATTTCCCTGGACTATCATCCCTTTTTTGACAAGATCACAGCTTCAGTTTACATCCCGAGCAGACGCCATGCAGCCCCATAATGCAATTCGAAACGAAACCAAAATCGAAACCGAAACCGAAACAAAACGAAACCGACCCAGTCTCATGCGCAACCTCAAAATGGCCAATAGTCTGAAGTGTCAGTCGCTTTCTCACCCTACCTCCTGTGGGGAAGAAAGCGGCTGACACTTCAGACTAGCCGGGACATCGCACTGTCCCCTTAAGCGTGCTTTGTAACCCTTGTGGTGGAAACTCCATTCCCTGCTAGCCGAGTCTCGTTTTCCTTTACATTAACACAAACAAAAACTGGGTACTCTGCTAACAGGAAGAAAACTCCATTGATAGTGTTGAGATTTTTTAATATACCATTTTCATAGATTTCACGGACATCACAAACATGTCATTATACGTTACTCACCGTCTTCTTTGAAAGTCTTTGGCTTAGTTTTCTATCTAAAAATGATTTCAGAGACAATCCACTATTTTCACATGATAAAAAAATATTTTTAGTAAAAACTAAAACACTGATTTATAAATTATAAGTTGATACCAATCTTAATCTTTTCAAATAGTTTGTATTTCTTTTTAATGTCAGGTTCAAGTAAACGGACGCTTTGCCTTGATGTATGGAGCACATTTTTGTCTTGCATTGGCTGTGTTCCTACCGCTGAGAATGACCAACAAAACACATCCAAAGAATTGTTAGGAGATGAACAGGTATATATTCTTTTTAGTATAGCTTTGTTAAAACTAATGGTACTTTTCTTTTCCAAAAGAAAAATACTACGAGGATTTTGATCTTTATAACTTTACAACCACATTCCACGAACTTTTGTCTGACGCTGAAAATATGAGTGCAATTGCGTAGCTCTTGTGTACCATTGTGTTATAATAACACCATGGTCACACTTTAGGATTTCATCCACGGACCTTAAATGGGCGGTGTTACGAGGATTTTGATCTTTTTAACTTTACAACCACATTCCACGAACTTTTGTCTGATTCTGAAAATATAAGAGTGCAATTTCGTAGCTCTTGTGTACCATTGTGTTATAATAACACCATTAAAATTATACTTAACAGGTGTTGGAAACGCTAGACTGGCTCACCAAGTACTTCAGTGGTCAGCGGGCTGAATTGGGAGGTCATGTGACTGGTGGCCTCTACACCATGTGGAGGCCGTACATAAAGCAGCTATCGTTTGTCCTCGGTTTCATGTGCCAGCAGATTGTCGTTAGGAGAGCTTCTGTGGTCTTTGCTAATAGGGGTCAAGGATTGGATGCAGGTAAGGCTCCTTCGGTTTAGGCTTCTGTTAATAATGAGCCAATCACCTTGGCGTGTAAGCTCTGGATAAAGTCAAGAGCGTTTCTATTTTGCTAAGATAGATCAAGTGCAGTGGCTCACAGATATCGGGATATCACAAATTCACTCGAAAAAAAAAAGAATCCTTTGACGATGCCTTTTATCAAATTATCTATTCTCTATCCTTTCAATTATCTTTTCTTTTAGCCACTTGACCCTTCCATACATAAACCAAGGTAAAATATTGTCACTCGTCCTTTAACAAGACCTCGAGATTGTTATAATGCGACAACTTGTAGTTGCCAAAAAAAATGATTTTTTAACTGCTGCTTTGTTGTCTTATGCAGTGTTGACCGAGCTTTGGACGCTCATCTGTCGTGTGTTTGAACCGTGGATTTGTTCACAAGACTCTCCTATTCCAGGGTAAGATTTTCACGTACACTAATTAGAGCAGTTTTCAATTGAGAGTCGTAAAACCAAAACCACGTAATCACTGTGGCCAATCACAACAGACACAGACAATCCAATGAACCAAACTCGAAGCAAATACATGTAGCTGGTACAAAGAGCAGGAAAACGCGTGCAAGCTCAACATAATTGGTTCTGGTTTCACCTCTGGTCGGTTAAGAAAGTGGCGCGAGATTGTTTTACCAATCACAGAGCGTAGCAATGCAAAACCAAAGCAATCGCTCTAGAAAGCTTCAGATGGTTGTGTTGGCTCGTGTTCGTTTCAGTGTAACGAGCACATTTCTGATAACTTTCACCGTGGAAAAGCATTTTTATGGCATCTACTGTAATTTGAGATATGCAAGAAGAACTAAGTAATACCATTTGGTTATTCTAAACATCAAATATATATTTCTCCAAAGAATTGCTATGGAGACAAAAAAATCACAACTTGTTTGACCAGTACAGCTGTGTTTCTTATTCTGCAGTAATGTTCCTGTGGCTCCTTGGAATGAGAGTGAAGTTCCCCAAGCGTCAGACATGGTAACCCTGTTCACTGATACATTGGGCTGCCTGCAAACTCATTTAAATGGTAAGTGGCTGGGTGACGAGTACGCAGATTCAACAGTTAGAACGACATTTATATATCTATATTCGAAAGGAGGCAGAGTGGTCGAGTGGTTAGAGCGCCGGATGCATTCTTACCTTGTTATGTTGAATTTGAACTTTTTGTTTCCGTTTAAATGCTTTTTTGAATGCTCGACCCCGCTAGCACTTGTGCTTTAAACACTTACAGAGGATAAATAAAGGTCATTTAATTTAATTTTTTTTAAAGAAATTTCTAATTTTGAGCTCATTCCATTTTTTTTTCTTAGCTCCTTACAGCAGTACATCGATGATGAACATGTTCTGGAGTTTCTTTGTGACATCACTCTCCAAGCCTGGAATTCCTGATTATGTTCTGCGAGTGTATAACTCCAAGTTCTTCCTTCTTCCCTGGCAGAGTTTCCTTCCAACACTGCACAACTTGCAGCTCATGCAGGAGGTATGTTCACCTTCATGTTCTGCTCGTTCACAGGCAGATACCTTTATCCAATAGGTTAATGCCTTCCCAGTGGATTAAGCGGTTTTCAATCGAGTGTCGCTAGTAATTTCGCGATTGCTTTGGTTTTGCATTGCTGCGCTTTGTGATTGGCTAAAAAATCTCGCGCCACTTTCTCAACCAATCAGAAGGATGAACCAAGACCAATCGCGAGTTACCCGCACGTGTTTTCCCGCGCTTGGCGGCGGTGACATTTTTTTGTTATGCATTGCTGCGCTTTGTGATTTGCTAAAAATCTTGCGGCGCATTATTCAACCGATCAGAAGTGAAACCAAAATCAGTCGTAACTTCCGTACATTTATATCACAAAGAGATATAAAACGATTTGTGATTACTTCGTCTCATGATGGGTCCTTCTGCATGTTCTGTAGTACTGACCGTTTTTGTCAAGCACTATTTGGACAATTAACCGAATGGTCGTCAATCCCTGGAGAAATACGAGTAGTAGAAATAAACATTTCGACTCTATTTTAATTGAATTTCGTTTCTAGCCGTATTCGTACGTGTGAATTAAGGAATGCGTCTCGTTCGATTTAAAGGGGGTGGTTTATTTTAAAACGTATTTGAGTTATTGACTTTAAACTTTCTAAGAGGCTTTTAATTGTTGAAAAAAATTTTTCGCTTACATGAATGGACTTGTTACGTCACGTGACTTGCCACGCCCAATTTTTAGCAATTTCTTTTCGATCCAAATTTACGAGATTTTGAAAAACTATTTTTCTACTTAATTTGTTTTCTATCAATGACCATTAGCAGAGGGTTAATGGAACTAATCGGGGTTTTCCAAAGTTATTTCTTTTCTGTAAACTATAACGTTTTAATTTTAGAGAGGGACTGGGACTAGAGGAAAACAATGAATAATTATGCAGCAGTAACAG
Source organism: Dendrophyllia cribrosa (assembly GCA_024195265.1). Classification (NCBI taxonomy): domain Eukaryota; kingdom Metazoa; phylum Cnidaria; class Anthozoa; order Scleractinia; family Dendrophylliidae; genus Dendrophyllia; species Dendrophyllia cribrosa. Next base: position 47,284,770 of record JAJLRJ010000001.1, on the reverse strand, counting down.
TTTTCGAAATTCCCCGTTTAATTTGACGTATCTCTCTGTAAATTGAAGACTAAGGAAGAAAAAACGGGAGCTTTTAATTGAATTTTCATGCCGTAATGTGAAAATTCCAAATTTTGCATAATTTAGGGCGTGGCTGGTCATGTGATCCCAACAGACACAGGGTATCATTCAAAAATGGTTTTGCTTCTTAGTGCATGATTATACGATCAAATAGTAGGGGTCGCTGAATAAAGCTACAAAAAATGATGAAAACTCAATAATACACGAGGAGCCGTGCCTTAATTCACGCGATAATAACCTCGTCGTCGAGTTTCATCATTAATGAGTTTTTTCCAATTTTGTATTCGCTCCAAAGGATTTTTACGGTGTCGCATTTGGCTTTTGACACTGCCTCTGCAGACCCTTTTGTGTTCAAGATTATTGAAAACACAATCGACTACAAATTCCATTGATTTTGCTCCACATCATACGCACTTCAACAAGCAATCTGTGTTAATAACTCCCTGTGATGATGGTTTCTATTTTTCATCCTGTCAGTTGTACGGTGTATGTAAGAACAGCTTTACATTTCTTGGTCTCGTCTTCCCTCTCATGGATTGGACTCAAATCATTTCTGTCTACTGGTGAGTTGCATTTGTGCTACGTCATCTACCCTCTACTGCTGTCAATAAAGCTTCTTTAGCTTCCCTTTTTTATCTCGTGAATACGCGAAGCGTTGACCGAGATACAGTATACAGGGACAGATATGCAAATTTTCATTCGTTTCATCATCTGTAAACTTTTTTAGTTCCTCAGTGTATTACGTGTTAAAAGATGATTGCTGCGTATACTTTTTTTAATTTCCCAGTGTAATCACGTCATCCAGTTTTCTAGACAGTCTCGTTTCACACAATACAATATTTATGTCATGCTAAGGTGTTTTGGTTGTATTAAATCTGTTTTACTCTTCAATTCTTTGACTTCAAACTCAGCATGAAAAGTTAAAACCGAACTTATCCTTGCGTTGTTTCGTATTCACGAAATGGCTCTTAGAGCCCTTTGATTTATTTTCTGGATTACAATGGGAGTTGCTTTTTTCATTTGCACATGTAGTGCTTTTTTTCTTTTCGCAAGGGGGGGGGGGGGGGGGGGGGGGGAGGGGGGTTGGTTAGTATCGTAGGGTCATAGTATCATATATTACGAATGGTGAGAGCCAGAGGCCGAACAGACAAGTGTTTGACGGAAGTAAGGTTGGTATTAATCGCTTTCACCTTATTTTTGTTTTTGTTTTTCATTTTATTTATCAGTGAGGGTCAAACATCAGAGGCTGTAGTGCGCCTTCACTCCTCTCTGTTTCATCTCCTTGTTATCTTTGCGAATGAGCAGGACATAGTGACTAAACAGGTAGGTTGATGGTGCCGTATTTGTTGTCACAACACAAAATACCCAAGTAGTACAAGTAGGCAGGTTGTTGGTCGGGTTGGCAACCCGACCAACACCCAACAACCTGCCTACTTGTCAAGTAGTTAGTGCTTTGGACTTGCGAGGTCGATGGTCTTTGCCTCGCGTTCTGTAACTCTTTCATTCCAACCCTTTAGATGAGTATGGTATACCGAAAAGGTATAAATTGGTCAGCCTAAAGAGACGTTTCGAGCGCTCTGACGAAGGGCCAGACGAGACGTCAACTTTTCTGACTCCCTTCAAACTGGTTTTCTGAAACATTTTAAGGTATTTACTAGCGACGCTTGTTACCAATTTGTTTCTTTGTGTAGGGTATGCCGCAGTTACTTGAGAATGCACTGACATTTCCTTGGCATTACCTCGATGGAAGGTTTGTTGAATAGCCTGTGCGTTTTAACACGATCAGTCTCCATACGGACTGTTTCTATTAACAGGATAAATAAAGTTGAAAAAAACCTTTTAAAAATATTGAAACGCAATCAGCAGCATTTGAAAGTACTACTCGATAGTGTTCACTTAAAGGGGCTCTGTCGCCATTTTTAGTGTTACTTTAAAAAGCCGAAAGAAGTATTTATATCAGTGCAAACCCCCCAAAAATGGTCCGGTTCTGTACAGAATTACTCTTCTGGTGCTTTAACCCTTTCACTCCCAAGAGGGCCTAAATTAGTTTTTTAAAATCTTGAAAAACAAATGGTACCATGCAAAAGTACTGCTGAAGAGGTTTCATTTGAATGGTCACACCATAGAAATTCATCCACAGACTCAAACGTTAGAACAAATGGTACCATGCAAAAGTACTGCTGAAGAGGTTTCATTTGAATGGTCACACCATAGGATTTCGTCGACAGACTCACAAGTTAGAACTGCGCTTCATGTCTTCATAATTGACTCTGGGTTTGAAAGGGCTAAGTTCTTCTCTTGTTCCTTGAAAAACTCGTAAAACCTGATTATGGTCTGTTCTTCCTTTTGGAAATTTATTTAACATTTCCTTCTTAGTGTTCTAGAAACTAAGAAAATGTGTTCAGTTTTTAGCACAGTCTTACAGCAAATACATAAAAAAAAATCACTTTAAATGGTTAATGAGTTCCACCACGGACTCTAAAATTAGTGCAACATTACGACTGGCATTTTGCTCTAGGTGGGACATGATTTATTCCCTTTTTATATTTATTTGTCGATAAAACGGTTTAACATAATTTACTGGCCACCCCATATATAAGTTGCCGGTTAATAGTGATCATATCAACTTGCTTTCTATTTTCCTCAGGTCTTTCGAGCATGTCGTATCGTGGCAAGTTGGCCACGGTAATGCAGAGCTAGTTCTTGAAGAAAAATCTTCCATCTGGCATGCCTTGAGGTAGGATTCTGTACGAACAAACATCTCTCTTTATAATCGTTTGTCAGAGCGATTTTCGTATGACCTTTGAATGATTACGCATAAACACAACCAAAACACTGGAACGAAGCAATTTGATTGGTTTAGAGAAAGGAGGCAAATGCACATGCGCGGCTTTTGGTTGGTGTGAAACAAAGCAAACGGATTGCGAGCTAAAAAGTAGCTTTTCTCTTTGACGTCACTGGCTTTTAGCATTCTGATAGGAGGGGAGTGTTTTCTACCCTTAACTGTTTTACCCCGCAGTTCACCAGCGTTACCTTCCCATAGCAAGCTCTTATCACTTCAGTGTTTTATTGCAGATTAATCAGGACAGCTGCGGGTATCGTGGTCTCTGAACATGGCTCCATGCAGCCGACACGCCCGGTAAGTTGGAACTAATTAAGTATTTAAGTAAGTTGCTAGTAATTGTCGAAAAATAATTCACTTGACATAGGAACTGAGTTCAGCGGGGGGGGGGGGGGGGGGGGGGGGGGGGGGGGGGGGGCAACCGGGGCGAAAAGGGGACAGGGGAGCAACAGGAGGCGGGCAGATAGCTGGATTGCCCGGGTGACGGGAAACAGGACATGGTCATTAAACGAAAGGACGGGAGTGAGAGGTGCGTGAGGCGGAATTGGGAGTCGAAGAAAGTGAAAGGAAGCGAGATACTCCCCCCTCTCCCCCCTCCTCCCCCTCTCCCCCTCTCCCCCTCATCCCCCCCCCCCCCCCCCCCCCCCCACCCCCCCCCCCCCCCCCCCCCCCCCCCGCCCCCCCCCCCCCCCCCCCCCCCCCCCCCCCCCCCCCCCCCCCCCCCCCCCCCCCCCCCCCCCCCCCCCCCCCCCCCCCCCCCCCCCCCCCCCCCCCCCCCCCCCCCCCCCTCTCCCCCTCCCAATTATTGTCAATCTAGATTCAGTTTACGTCCGTTTAGACGTCACACTATTGGGACCTTCAATAGGAAATTGATTGATTGAAAGGTGCAAAATTAATTTTCATCACTATCAGATCGTTTTGCCAATGTGGGGAATAGGGCAGCCAAAAATTCTTTGCATTGTTAGAACACATATCTGTTTCCCAAGAATGTCCGGTTAAACTACGTTTTACTGCAATGTAGGTATGACCTAATGCGTGGCTTGGGGATGCGGGTAAAAAAAGAGAGTAAAAGACCGGACACACGGTGCAACTTTTCTTGTAACGTTGAGCGCAACAGTTGCAGAAGTAGAATCGAGTTCTACTTTTGCGATGTTGCGCGCAACAAATTGCATCGTGTGGCACTTCGAAAAAGTGTTGCAAGAAAAGTTACATCTTGTGTCCGGACCTTAATTCCCACTACCAGAAGGTGGTCCTACCAATGCGGCCCAATACCCTATTTCGTGGCTATAGCAACCAAAGCGCATGCATTTGTGCCGGTATTCTACGTAGATAACGTTATGGCTAGGATTGCACGCAGAGGGGAGCCACGCTACTTCATGATAGGCATCACAGAGTATCCATAACACATAATTCTGTCACACCTGAAGTAATATGAAAGTGAAAAATAACTCTGTCAAATATGAAGTATTTGTTAAACAATACTTGCGTGCCATCCTATACATAAGTGCTTAATTATGACGTAAGCTTGTACCTTACCTTCTAACAGGATACTGCAGTGAAACGCGCGTCATATGTCCGCTGTGTAGCGAGCCTGCTGAGTGAGTGCTCCATGGACACGACGCTTAAAGCCCAATCTTTTGGTCCTGTGATCCTGTTTGTTCTCAAAGATATCGAGTCTGTTGCTGGTTCAGGTCAGTGAGAGGCAAATTCTGTTGTTTAGTTAGAAAGCACCAAGCGATGGCCGATGGGTGCCTTTTGACGATCTCTACTGATAAAATTCGATGAATGTTTGCTTTTGAAGGATAACTTTATAAATTGATTTTGCCGACGTATGATTATCACATGTGTGATAAATAATAGTTTCAAGTGCAGTATTGCGCGCAGTACTGTTACCACTTAACATGGTTTTGGATACGTTTTTATCTCGTGAATACGCGAAGCGTTGAACGAGATATAGTTTACGGGACAGATATGCAGATTTTCACTCGTTCCATCATCTATGAACTTTTTTTAATTCCTCAGTATATTACGTGTTAAAAGGTAATTGCTATAGTTAACCTTTTTTTATTCCCCAGTGAAATTACGTCATCCAGTGGTCCAGACAGCCTCGTTTCACACAATGCATATTAATTTATGTCACGCTAGGACGTTTTGGTGATTTTAAATCTGTTTTACACTTCAATTCTTTGACTTTAAA
>JAJLRJ010000001.1:47239671-47274671 GCA_024195265.1 Dendrophyllia cribrosa | reverse complement strand
TGCTCAGTTTATCGTTCATCCCCCTTAAATCAGTTTTTGTCTTTCGTTTCAGATTCCGGTTCATGTGCCGACCGAGCATTAGACGCTTTTCTGTTGGCACAGATGCTGTCTAATGCTTAGTTTATCGTTCATCCCCCTTACATCAGTTTTTGTCTTTCGTTTCAGATTCCGGTTCATGTGCCGACCGAGCGTTAGAAGCGTTTTTGTTGGCACAGATGCTGTCTAATGCTCAGTGTATCGTTCATTCCGTTTACATCGTTTTTTTGGTTTCGTTTCAGATTCCGGTTTATGTGCCGAGCATTAGAAGCTTTTCTGTTGGCACAGATGCCGTCTAATACACTTCTAAGACTAGAGGCTAAAGCACCTGGATATGTACGAGAACCGAAAAAGGTACCGCTCAATATTTAAGCATTCATCACTTTACTGAAGAGAAAAAAGAGGTTTTTTTTTTTATCTTGACTTCTTCTCCCCCCATCACATTTGCTGTCGACAGGTATCAAAGCATCCGACATTGACGGAGAGGGGCAGGGAGGCAAACTGATATTTTAAAAAGACCCAAAATTCCCGTCTCAGCCGCGAATGTCTCTATTCGACTCTTTCAGCAGTACTTCTAGTTGTCTCATGTTACAGAAACCTTGTGGACCCGCTTGTGGCCCGAGTATGAAGTGATGTGGGTATTTTTCTTTATCTTTTGTTTAGAGCAAACATTTAGCTCCTGGAGGTAGGATAGTGTCATCCACCGCTGAAGCCGAACAAGCGCTAAATAACTTGGACTCTCTTCGAATTAATAAACAGTACGCTGCTCTTGCGGAGCACATCATTGAAGCATGTTCCTTCATATGTAACCCGCTGCATTGTCTCATGGAAGGACCAAAGTTTGTTGTGAAGCTTGTACAGCAACTTTTTCCTGATGAGAGAGCTCTGGCGATCATCGCCTACTACGACAGTCCTGCAATCAAACCATGAGTCGCGTGATGAATACTAACGTTCGAGTCTGGATGAAAATTTACTTCGCAGAGCGGTGCCACAAGAGAGTATTTCAAGAAAGTACTGCTCGGTAGCTTTAATTTGAATGGTCCAATTAAGAATTTTACTGACAGACTTCAAAAGTTAGACTCACATTACAGTGTATACAGTGTCAGAAAAAGCCCCAAAGGGAAGTTCTGCTCCGCAACATTCATAGATTATAAAGTTAGAACCAGCTAGTACAGCAAAATAAACAGTACCACAGGAAAGCCCTGCTCAGTCTAGTCACACTTAAGAATTTAATTCACTGTCTCAAAAGTGAGAACCACCTTGTGCAGCACAGTAAACAGCTCCATAGAATAGCACTGTCAGTATTAAGCTTTCAGTCGGACACTCCGAAAAATACCATAATACTCTTTTATGAACAGGCTCGGCCTCATCGGGGTGTAATTATTCAAGTCTCCTTTGTTAGAATGGCACAATGGAATTCAAAGTACACGTAGGAACGCTAGGACGTAGCATTGTGTGTTCGTATACAAATGTGCACCGTATGCAAATTGCCACGAGGTTGAAGCATAGCACGTGCAGTTCGTGCTGAAAACAAAAGAAATTGGAAAAATCAGGCTTAAATCAAGTACCACCCAAACCTGCAATTTAAAGAGTATTATGGTATTTTTAATAGTTTCTGGAGTAGGGAATTCAATGGTTACACCAGCAACCCCGTCCCAGGGCCTGCTCCGTTTTCAAAATGGCGAAGCGGGCGTTCAAACCCCTGGATACTCCAAAAATCCTGGAACATTTTGTATTGTTTTCGTTTCGTTTTAACAACGGTTTAAGATGGCCAGAAAACAAACACGGCTATCAATCGCTGGAAGTAACCTCCGAAAACGCCATTTCATCATGTGTCGCGTGACAAAATACCGCAAATACAAAACGAGTGCAATGTAGTTGTATTAAGTGTCAGAAAACAGAGATTGAAGGATTTTGTTAGATGTAGTACCAAGTGATACCATAATGAAAAGTTCTATTATATAGCTAGAGTTTATATGAATGTTGGTCTCCTCGGGACCAAATAAATTGCCAGTCGTCGATAACGCCATTTGGTACCGTACGTCCGTATTAATGAAAATATGACATTTATAAGGGTTCTGGTCTCTCGTCCCGTAGCCTGTGAATTCAGCCGCCTCTCATCGTTCCCGGCCGCTGGGAAAGGCGGCTATATTCGCAGGCTAGGTCCCTCAGGACCCAACCAACTGGCCGTAACAACGAGATGGCTATTTTATTTTCCAAGTATGTTTGTGACAGTCAGGGGTCCCGCGTATAACGGTGTTCATAGAGAAGGCGCCACAAAACTGTCATTTTGTGTGGGTGGAAAGATTTACAAACAACATAAACATTAATTTCCAAACACATCCTCGTGGGTCAATAGGGATATCCTGATTATTGATTGACATGGTGTTGCAAAAATGTTATTTTTTAAGAAATCAGTGCCACATAGTATTTAAAGTTTACAAATTTTATTTCAGCCATGTTATACGAAGGAACGTTCTAGATTATTTTGAAGAAAAACAGCACTTTTATTTACTACTTTTCTTGTGTGCATTTTGCATGTCGTGTCATTGAAAACAAAAGTTCTCGCTGATATCGTGCGCTTCCCGGTTGAGTTTGCTGCCGCTTATTGGTTAAAATAGATTTATATCAGAGCTGCGATCATCAGCATAAAATTCTTCGGCGTAAGGGTTGGGGTAAACTCCCTGGGACTCGTTTCTCGAAAGTCCCGATAACTTTTCGGGCCCGGAGCTATACTTTGAAATCAGAATCTATGGAATGGTGATGTAGTTTTTATCCCTGAAACCAGCCCGACTGGAATTTAATTGGTTAGCTTTCAAAACCAACAAAATTTGAATGAAACAATTGCGCGCATAAAATAGCTTCCGGGCCCGAAAAGCTTATCGGGACTTTGGTAAAACGGGTCTCAGGAGCCTCAACTCCATGCTCACCTCAGCTTCCCTCTATGGCGGAGAAAGAAAAACCCTGGGAATGAGGTTGAGTTTGGTCTCCTTGCTAGTTTGATTCATAACTTTTTAATTCGATTTCGTCAAAGATAATTTGCCGAACATGTATCAACAATTCAGAAAGTCTTTCGCGAAGTTGTAATCCAATGCTAGTTTTCCAGGCAGAAATATAAAAAGCTAATTTACCCCCAAATAAGATTAATTTCTACTTTAAATTGTAATAGCGAGGGAAATGGTATTTAAAAAATTGATTTGTTATTAAAATGGCCACAAAGAACTAAGTGAGTGGTTTCCTTTGTCGTATAAGCGCGAGCTAAGAACGGCTACACCTCGTTTGAAATGTGGTAATGATGAATACTTCACTCGAGAAACATTTGATACCAGGAAGGGCGTGGCGTGAGACGGAGAGGGGAGGGGGGGGGGGGGGGGGGGGGGTTGAAGGAAGTGATAAAAAGCTTGTGTGTGTAAGCGCTTCAAACACGAGATATTTTAGATTTGTGGCACTTCACAGACGGACTGAGCAACAAACTATTTTCACGTTACCAAATAAAACGAACCTCATCAAGTATAAATAAATCATATTTAATGAAATATCGATGGCTCTATAACCACCATAAACTCGATTTCCCAAAAATAATACAATTTTTTGTTATATACGCATGCCAAAAAGAATTTTACATTTGGTACATATTTTACTTGTATTAAAACTCATAACATGAAATCTGTCACTAATACCTACACAACTACAGAATCAACTTTCAATGATATACCCTTCCTTTGACAAGAGAACTGAACTGTTTTTCAAGATTACAAAGCCAATGAACGTGATATGACTTGTTTTCTGTCTACAGGATACGTTTTACAGGAGTATTTTCTCGACAGCTTATTTTGCGATTTTGCAAAATTTGTTGAAATGTCCATATTTTAATAAATAAGTTCCTTTTTCTCGACATCTAAAATTTCGCGTCATTCAATTTTACCGTTTGTTTTGAGTCGCCAAAAACGCAAAATTAACATCGCGAAAATTTCCTTTCGAAAACCAACAGTATTTGTAAATAAGAGTTTTAAAAGAGATTTTGGTATTATTACAACAACAGTCGAACCTTGGCGGCTTTGCATTTTGGCCACAAGTACATGCAATCACTTGACGCAATATAAAAATTATCAACATTTAGTTTGAAAATACACAAGTGCACTAGAAACACTAATATGAATTCACCAGATTTTTTTATTTGCACAATGAATCACAAACGAAGAAAAGTGGACCTTTCACGAGATAAAAAACATCTTTTTATCAAGGAATTAAGACCTGACATTTTGATTTATATCATCAGACTCGACCCTGAGGGTGGGTCGATAGCGATACCAGAGTAATCGATACCGATCACCGTGCTCAAAAACAATGGCAGCGGTTAGAAGCTCATAAGGCTTTCATCAATCACAGAACCGATATCTATGACAAAAATTAGGACGGTGGATCAATCAGATCGCGAAGCAAAAACCTAACCGATGCCAAGCGCAGGAATTGCGCACGGACTCATTCGTGATTGGCCTAAACCATTTGTTTTAAAATGTCTACACGAGTTTGTTGACCCAGTAACTGCCACTTAACAAGTACATTCTGAAAGCCTTTTGAAAGCCAGTCTATATAAGAAACATGTAACCAACTAACCGAGCTAAAGTCAAGGCAATATTTGCTTGAGCGGATTCTTCCCCCCATAATAATTTCTTTTAGCAAGTAATATCGTTATCGTTTTGTCTATTTCAGAATCAGTTCTGTCCGTGACGTGAAAGTTTACAGTGACGTAACTTTAACTCCTCTTTTGCTCGGATCAGGGAATTCAGAGTTGTTCTTTTCTCGGTCAGATGACTTTTTGAACACTCGATGGAAGCTGGGGCTTGATATTGGCGAGTCAGTGGAATCCCGTCTACTTTTTACCATCGGTTTATTGACTGTGTTTTTCTCCGAAGTTTTGGCGACGTGGGAACGACTACAATTTCGACAAGTGGACTTTGAACTTTTGGAATCAGGGCGGCGAATCCAGATGTTTTCCACGTGATCACAGCTGCAGGTTGACGAGGTAATGCTTACCGTGTCCGCTGAACGAGGGAAATGGGCTTCGGATTTTCCCTTTTGAATCCAGGCATTGCTTGCCTCAGAGTACCCTGTCGGCTTCCGAGGATTTCCGAACAAGTGTCGCTCTTCCTCGGAATCAATCTCCGAGTCTGGGTCGCTATCTGTATCACGGTACGATTTGAACTTTTGCGTGGTGTTCCTGTGGTAAGGTTGTGATGAACTGGCGGTAGAACATTCATAAGATGTGGTGGTGTTGGGGTGATCCGATCGTGGTCTCGGTTGATTTGGACCGAACTCCGCCATTTCGTAGGTTTCCCCGAGGACGCCATTAGTCCACTGATTGAGCTTGCGAGCAGTATTTGGAGACACAAGGGACATACTGTCCGATTGCTGGGCGTGTCCATTGTCCCCTTCTATGTTCCTGTGCACCGCACCTCTTATCCGAGACAACACCGAGGATTCAGCGCAAGTCTTTTCTTTTGAGCCGTCAGGCCTCTTGGGTTTGTGTGATACATGTAGCGGGTACGAGTCACACAACAGTGGAATTACGTCGCTGGTTGATCGAGAATGGTGTTTTCCTGTTGCCTGTCCGGAGTATCGTGGGTCACCATCAAGTTTCTCGTACTGTTTCTTACTGGTGCTGTCTCTGTGAGGCTGGCGGCGATGCTTGGACAATGAGTCGTTGCTCTGACTCCATTTAAAATGCGCAGTGTGTCTACCGTCAAGAGAAGCTCCGCTTCCTACACTGTTGACGTCACCGCCACGCGCCTTAGCTCTTCTTTGTCTGCCAGCGAGAGACCTGGGTCCAACATCTGATCTAGTACGCATGAGAGACTGAGAAGTAGTGGGTTCTACTTCCTGGGCAGCGCCGTGGTTTGAGCTGGAGCTGGAGTGGGCGAGAGAACCTGAGGATCCAGTCTTCTTTCTTACTGACACCTGTTGTTGTTGCGCGGCTGCGTCAATATCCTGCCTGGTGACTGAAACCGGGCCTGCTTGGCTTCCAGGGTAGAATGACTCGGTCTGCTTGGTAACCTGGCCGTGAGGATGCAAAGGCTGGGTAACCAAGCCTTGTTGAAGGTTGTTCACTGCAACAGAGTAAGCTGGAGGTTCGTAGTTCTGTTTGACAGTCTGACGCACCGCGAGGGACTGTTGGGCAGCCTGACTTTGAAGCAGTGGAGACTGGGATCTAGGCGAATTCTTCAATCTCGAAACGTTACCTTTAACTCTGGCCTGAGCTTCCGCTGTACGCATGTTTGCGGGCATGCTTCGACAGTGTCTAGCTGTTCTGGAAGAAACTGACTCGTTGTCTGTAGAACTTCCGGGCTTCACGGCCATCAGGTTGCGCAACGCGGCAGCTGAAGCTTGGGAGATGGCTTTATGCTTGGAGTTGATGAGCGACTTGAGTAGCGAGACTGCTCCGAGTTCCCACAGCAGCTCCTGATCTTCCACACACCGAGCAGACAGGTTCCATAAGGCACCGCAAACATTACTAACAACCCTCAAGTTTGGCGCGCGTAGATGAGAGAGCAGCACCTGAAAACAGCCACAATCACGCAGAGTCTTGCGGTAGTCTGGTCGCACGGCGATATGGGAAGAAAGATTTCTTAGTATTCCTCCACTGCTCTCCACCACGGAAATATTTCCTGAGGGACTGGAGTAGTTCAAACACTTGACGAGGAATTTCAAGGCGCCAGATAACGCACAGATTTCTGCCTTATTATCTGAGCAATGAGCTGACAGGTTCCACAGTGCACTCAGGGTGGTCCTCAGGGCGGGCTCTCCATTCACTGCTTGCGCCGCAGATAGTAGTGCTTTAATTGCACCTGCCTCACGTAACGTCTTACGACAAAGTTCGTCGGCTCTCCACGAGAGGTTCCTTAACACGCTGGCGGAAACTTGGATAATCTCCTCTTCTTCAACAGTGTTTAGCTGAGCGATGATGGCGCCGATAGCGCCGGGGATGTCGCACAACAAACTCTTGTTCTTGGTGTTGCCGAAAGTCAAGTTTGTAAGCGTCATACCCGCGTACTTCCTCAGACTGATGCTGTAGAAATCCTTGCAGTGTTCGTTGACTTGATGATCAATTTGCAAGAGTTCTGCAATAGCTTGAAGCCCTCCCAGCTCACAGATAGCGTTACGATGATCTTCCTCAAACGACAATTTCATAAGCGCAGCTACAGCTGGGCCTGGCCCATGCTTCCTTAGGGGTGGATACCAACGTTCCGCGCAGGGGTGTACAGGGCAATCTTTGAATTGCAAAGCATCACAATGCGCACGTGCAATTTCCAGCAACCTCAAAACTCGTACTTCGCGACGTCCACGCCTATCTTCCACATTTGAGTAAACAATGTTATGCAACGCGAGACCAGCTCGTGAGCGGGCCTCGCGACGCGCGTTTTTATCAGTTAAGTCTTTACCATGCAGCAAATCAATAAGTAACGGTAAACAACCCGATTGTCGCATTGCAGCGCAACTGTCCTTGCTGTTAGACATGGCTAACAAAGTCCTTGACATGTCATCTTTGTCATGTGTTCCTAGCATGGATAGAAGAGAATGTACCATGTCGATCCGTGTGTCAAGATCGTGATGCGTGGCGGCGGTACTGGCAAAACTCACCACACTGGAGGTCTCCAAGCCTTCTAACGCGTCATGCGGTGAATAACACATTGCTTCCAGACTGGATTGACTAACGCTCCTAGTCATGCCTCTATTGTGAGTAGCTGTAGACTCTCCACTAATGTGATTTCTCGTGTCCAGGCCCGTTCTGATCTCTTTGGGAGCAGTGGTGCACCTGCTTGGTACTTCTCTGTTGCTAAGCAATGGTTGATTGACATGTCTGATGTCTTCAGCTGGGTTCACGGCAGCAGCTGATGTCTGTGTCTGTGTAGCTGTTGGTTTGATGCTCTGTATGGTGGTGACTGGAGGTTTCTCCATAACAGGCTCCACTATTGTGTCTTTAGCGACGACAGTGTCTCCTTGCGTTGCGGTGTCACTGGTTAAAACATCGGGGGCTGGACCTGTCGGAAAATGGAACAAATTTACATTTAAAACAGACAAAAGAAAAACAAGTAAGTGATTAACTTGCACAAATCACATCGTTCAACCTACGTACAAACAACACTCTTGATTAAAATGTTGTGACATAAGTTAAGACCTTTGCATTACAGTCAAACCTCTCTACAACGGTCACCTTCGGAAAGACCTTTCTGGCCGTTGTAGAGAGGTGGCTGTTGTGGGGAAGTTATGGGGAGTTGGCCGCTGGATGTGGCCGCAAGTAGAGGTTCTACTGTACATGTATATTGTGTTTTTTTTTTTACATTAAGTAAATGCTCCACATAAGAACTATAGTAAACTTCATTGTTCTGCGGCATTGGCTCTTTCCCACATAGAATATCTTTGGTTTCAAGAATAGAGGAGGGGCTGATGGTTCATAATTATATTTCAGTATAAAAATGAAGAAAATCCATTTGCGTCAACTAAATTTTAGGAAATGTTCGTGCTTAACCAATCAGAATAGCAAAAGACAATAGCTAATAATTTTGCTTCTTTGATGAAGTTCCCCAAATACAATATCTTTCAAAACTTGCATGTTGTGCGATTGGGTCTCAAATTACTTGAAACCTTAAAAAAATTGGACAAAATGCACCTTGAACCTTACCTTTTTCGTAGTTTTTGAGTCTAGACCAATAAGATCACTAGTTGTAACAATGAAAAAAGTTGACATTCCATCGTGCATTGCCGTTCAGCGCTATCCTTTTTATGCGGATCATTTCTTAAAAACAAGAGTTACAGCGCGATTTCCAATGACTGGTGTTAGCTAGAACCAAACCAATAAAAAAAAACTCAACCAGTGACTACGGCCACCAGTAAAATTTGAACACACCAGCGCTGTAACTTGATCAGAACTTAAAGCAGTAACGTAACATATGGCTTGTGATTACAACGTACATCAGCGCACAATACACGGGTATCTGTGTGCACGAGATTTTAGTATAGAATTCCAAGAATTATACCGCATTTGTTAAATAGCAGAGTCATACTAGCAGCTAAAATAGTATTGAAGCAACTTACTCGGTAAAAAATCTGTCTTTTTTTTATAGAAAAATAATATAAAATGTTTCTAGAGCTGAACCGCGCGACTAAGGCAATTAAAGAATGATACCGCGAAAGGCATTTTTCTTTTTCTCTACTGCGCCTCGGTAATTTTTTTGGCTTGGCTAAGAGCCTGTCATTTCTTCTCATAAACTGCTCATTGCTTTGTGTTACAATGACGATGTATGTTTGAGGTCAAAATGACAATGTATGTTTGTGTTCCAATGAGAATGTACAGATGTATGTTTGTGTTTCAATGACAATGTGTGTTTGTGTAGCGATGAGAATGTATGTTGTGTTACAATGACAATGTATGTTTGTGTTACGATGACAATGTATGTTTGGTTACAATGAGAAAGTGAGGAACCTTGTCCTTGTTGTGCGAGCTGATCCTGTTCACTGCAGAATCCACTGTCTCTCCCAGGTACTGGAGGTCCCACCCCAGGCATAGCTTTATCTGCAGCTTTTTCTTCCCTGACAGCCTGCACTTTATCTGTTGCTTCTGCCATGCCTGTACTCCTCACTTCCTCTTCAATGGCTCGCTGCTCTTCAAGAGTCATTCGGTATGATCGACTTGACGAATGATCTGATCCCGCTCGACCCTGTGTGGCATTTAAAACACTTTCGTCTTCTACTTTAGACTGTGAGCATTCTCTTATTTTTCTTTTAGTTTGTCGAGCACGCGAGCGCGGGATTTACGAGTAGCGAGCGGCGAATCCAGGAGTAACGAAGGCCCAACCCCAAGAAAAGAGTTGTGTTCGGGTTTGCGCCCTTGTTCCTCGCACGCGTCTCGCGACTTCACCGCTCGCAGACCGCGCGCTCGCTAGACCAAATAAAAGAAAAATAAGACACTACTCGCAGTTTGATAGCGTTTTCGCGCTCTTGACCGAAAAAGCTATTGTTGATAGAAAAAAGCTTATGAAAATGAGTCTTAAGGTCTTTAGAAAACGTTTGATGATTTGTTGTTGAACTCTACACTTTTTTGGCTGTAAGCTTATGTGTATTGCAATTTATTTCAATTTCAATAATGTATTAAGGTCCTGTCAAGGTTTTGAGTACCAAAGTAATGTAAACAAACTTTGGTCACCACAAACAACCCACCATTTTGCACCTGTGACAAAGCATCAAGTGAGAACGACACTTTAGTATACATGATGTTACTAGTGGTTCTAAACACAAAATGCTTTCATACGGAAAGCATTTAAGAAATACTTACATAAAAACTGGATTTTGTTTTATTAATTATGGCAATCTCCAAGATGTACCAATATGAATAACTCACCCCACAAGATTGCTGTTCGTCTTCCATCCAAGGAGGTGTCAAATAAATATTCTCCTCTGATGGGCGCCGGGAGTTTTCCATTGACCTTGTTTTGCGATACTGTGCAGCAAAATCCTGCAAGTTTCAAAAACATGTATTCAGTTAACCCTTAACTCTCAAAAGTGCCAAAGAACAAAATTCAAGAAAAATCCCAAATTTCATTTTGTAGAATAGTGAAAAACTAATGGTACCACGCAAAAGTACTGCTGAAGAGGTTTCATTTGAATGGTCACACCATAGCATTTCGTCAACAGACTCAAAAGTTAGAACAAATGGTACCATGCAAAAGTACTGCTGAAGAGGTTTCATTTGAATGGTCACACCATAGGATTTCATCAACAGACTCAAAAGTTAGAACAAATGGTACCATGCAAAAGTGCTGCTGAAGAGGTTTCATTTGAATGGTCACACCATAGGATTTCGTCACATACTTAAAAGTTAGAACTGCAAGTACCCTACATGTTTCCATAATTGACTCTGGGAGTGAAAGAGATAAACTTGAATCTAGGCTTTTACAAAGTACATGTAAACCTTGAAGACACTATCTCGTGAATATAAACACTGTTAAATGTACATGTGTACAAAATAACTACAAAATCCTAATGACTCAAACTTTCAGGGGAAACACAAAACTGTTTAAATTAAACAAAAAATAATTAACATTAGTTGTCAGAGGTTAAATTACTGCAATAAAGGGAAGCATGGAAAGAAGATTTTGATTTGAGTTCAAGTTTACAAGTTAATGACATTCTAAGTACAAACTACAGATAAAGCCAATGAGTTTCAATTGGTTGGCCACTTTTGGACTAAATAATAACAATTAGGGATGGAAAATTAACACTTGCCTGCTCGCCAATAAGAGTATAAATCCTTTTGGGAAAGTACAAACTGTACATCACTCGCCCGGTTTGGCGAGTACAATTTTCACTTTCAGGTCAAGGAGAGTTTTTGTTCGGTGGGGGCTGGGGAGGGATTTTGTACTGATTAGTTTCTAACCCTGCATAATTAACTATTGTCACTTTCCACAAATAAACGTATTGTTTTACTCACTCTTGTGGAGTCTATCTCATCTTGTTCATGCCAAGGTGGTGGCTGACCCTGTCGCATTCTCTCTTCCATCACCATATTATTAATACTGAAATTCTTTGCTACTGGCTGCTCTGTCACTGGAACAAACTCCTGCATAATAATAAACAAAATCTACTTTTAATTACCCTCTCTAGGTAAGCTTTATGCATGTTTAAAGAAATCAGATTTGTTTGGTTCTGAAAAATCAACAGCATTTTATCTTAGTCAACAGATACATATATTCTGTAATGTTAAAAGCTCTAGTCTGTTTTATGAACAATAGTTTACATAGTTGTTTTTAGTAACAATACCAAATGAATGAAATGCCAGCAACAAAATAACTAATAAACCAATTTTCATTTATAGTGGATGTGTAGAGTAATCCATGGTACCCACCCTAACAGGTCCATCATCCTCTTCATTCCAGGGGGGAGACAGACACAGGTGCTCATCAGAAGGAAGCCTGCTCAACTGCTGACTAGCCAAGCCTGATGGGGGTTCCTGTTTTCCAGTCGTTCGGCTGAAATCCTAAAAGTTTACATACAAGTGTAACATACATGTAGATTATTGTCAAAGATCAAAGATACTTTTGGAAATGGTTATCATCTGACCAACGTACATACACCCTTGAAAATATACTTTTGTAATGAAAACTACTGCAAATAAACCCTACAAAAAATGGGTACAGAAAGTAACAGAACTATTCAGTCTGTGGATGAAATCCTAAAGTGTGACCATTCAAATTAAAGCTACTAAGCAGTACTTTCCTGTGCTACTGTTTATTATGCTGTTCAAGGTGGTTCAATTCTGTATTATCATCTGGCTGCTAAGGTTTGGAGAAATTAATAAATGAAAAAAACAAATGAAAAAAAAAGGTGGTTCTACCTTTTGAGTCTGTGGATGAAATCTAGTGTGACCATTCAAATAAAAGCTATTAAGCAGTACTTTCCTGTGGTACTGTTTATTATGCTGTACAATGTTGTTCTAACTTTTCAGTCTTTGGATAAAACTTTAAAGTGTGATCATTCAAATAAAAGCTACATTATATTAAGCAGTACTTTCCTGTGGTGCTGTTTATTATGCTGTATAATGTGGTTCTAACTTTTCAGTCTGTGGATAAAACCTTTACATGTAAGTGTGACCATTCAAATGAAAACTGTTAAGCAGTACTTTCCTGTGGTACTGTTTATAATGCTGTACAAGGTAGTTTTAACTTTTCAGTCTGTGAATGAAATCCTAAAGACATACATGTAGAGGGTAGCAAAGGGGGGGGGGGGGGGGGGGGGGGGGTGGTGATCCCGTTTCACGCACAAATTTTAACAAAATTCACGCGTCACGTGGACTCGAAACGAAATTTCACGCGTCACGAATTTAAATAGACATAAAACTTCAGGTTGTTACCTCATCTTGCATCAAAAACAAGATTCTATCATCATGAGCCACGATCGAGAAAGAGTTTACGCTTGTTCATCGGTTCCGAAACAGTAATAATTAAAATAGGTGTTATCGTTTGTCTCATGATGTAGCCCTGAGATCTACATCGTGATGTTTCTAATGCTTCGCTGACATATGACAAAATTAACAAAACAGGCAAAACGGCCATTCACTACTGAACTTCATAAAATTGGTCTACTGATACGAGGCTAGCGCTCTATGCGACAAAGAAATAACTCTGCCAGAATGGGTACGAATTGATCTTGATAAGAAATTTATCGCATTTCTGTCCAGATTAAGGTCATCATGGCAAACTTCTCCTTGGTCGCTTCAGGTCCGTATATCCCACCATGTGCTTTGTAAAATCATACAACTGCTTATGGTTTTCATAAATGGGGACATTGAACTTTTCCTTGTGGATAGCTTGTGAACTGGCCGATCCACCGGACTCGCAAAGAAAGAAAGACGCAAGAACTTTCACGGTTATGTCGGTTATTGGATCTGACGCGGAAGATAGGCTTTGATGTCCTTTTCCATGCTGTCAAGAACAACGAGCACCGCAAGAAATCCTCAAGTCTCAAAGGTCAAGAGTTGACCTTTGGAGGTCTGGTCTGGTGACCGGAAGACACCGGAACGGAAGTAGCAGACAGCAGAGAGCGACATTTCAATATCTGTCATGTCACTTCGCTTCTCATATATTCGGATAGACCCGGACGGTGCCAACAGTTTGGAAAACCTCAGAAAAAAATTGGGATTTTCACGAAAAAATACAAAAATTCACGTGTCCCGCAGAACCAAGGAGACAAATCACGCCTCACACGCATTCATATAGTCACGAATCACGTTTTTTTCTTTGGCTGCTTTCACGCGTCACGCATCAATTTTTGGCCTTATCACGCGTCACGCATAAACCCTTTGCTACCCTCCATGTAGTGTGACCATTCAAATGAAGACTACTGAGCAGTACTTTCCTATTATGGTACTGTTTATCAGACTGCACAAGAAAGTTCTTAACTTTTAAGTCTGTGGATGAAATCCTAAAGTGTGATCATTCAAATGAATGCTATTGAGCAGTAATTTCTTGTACAATACAACAATACAATACAATACTTTATTTTCACATTTCCATGACATTTTTTGTTACAAGAAAATATATATCTAGCTAAACTAAAATTACTAAAACAATAGGACGAATAACTAAATATAAATACCGTTCAAGGAAATGCCTAGCGTCTAAGTAAACCATACAGTTTTCTAGTTAAGACACTAGTCTTGTGTAGTATCAATTCACATGTAGACATCTATGTACAAGATAGTTCTGAACTTTTGAGTCTTTGGATGAAATCCTTAAGTGTGATCATTCAAATGAATGCTATTGAGCAGTACTCTCCTTTGGTACAAGAATGTGATTGGAAGTATTGGAACTTAATAGGTAAAAACAATCCTTACCCTGACTGAATCCACTTCGTCGTCATGCCACAAAGGTGGTCTTCGTATGTGTTCTTCAGCAGCGCGTTGATAAATCACTTCATCAGTTCTTTCCATGTATTTTTCTTCCTTCTGACGATCATTGCCCGTAAAATCCTGAAAACAATTTAAATCAGTCAATCGGTTACATGTAATATCACCTTCGGTAGTTTATGCTGGCACATGGAAATTTGTGACATTGGTATCCTCATTAAAGATTGAAGATTATTTTTACATCAAATTTACCTGGCTCAATGCAGTATTGCACAATTTAGTCCATAAAATTAATTTTTATTCCAGTTTCTACATGTACATTAATATTTCAAAACATTATCGTTAGGTTTCATTCAATGCCTTTACAGCTGTAGCTGCATAATCAAACCACTTTAAGGCTTAAGTTAATTTGCATGACAACTTTAGGTCATACAATGTTCAGAGTGTTGTTCATAAACTTGTAAGCTGAGAATTTATCACTGAACAAATGATTTTTTGTTTACATTTAAATCAAGAACTCATAATATGAAGAATGATTAGCAAAACAAGTGGTCATGACCTCCTCAACATGATCCCAAACTACATGTAGCTACAGTGTACAATAAATGGTGAACCTTTTCACTTTCAGAATCAATTATGTAAACATGTAGCGTAGTTCTAAATTCCCAAAATTAAATGCCCAACATTTCAACAAATGCTATGTGTTTTTAAATGGTTACCTTCACAGAGTCAACATCATCTTCCTCCCACACATGTACATCAGGATTTTCTTGTTGATCTCTGCTGCCCACTGGCTGGCCTTTTCCTAACCGAAGTGGCTTCTGTCCTCGTTTACTAGCAGCAAAATCCTAGTTTGTAAAAGAACAAAACAATGAACACTCAATTCCAAAAATTAATTCAAAGCGAGTCTCTTTACATCATTAACCATTTTACTTGAAGTCTCCTTATAATCCGTTCTCCTGTGGCGCACATCTGTTATTTCAAATGGGTTATTCCAGAAAAAATCCACACCCACCGACGGATGGCATGCTGGAAAGTCGCGCGGGAGGGGGGGTTGAGGGCTCTGGAAATCCAGGCGGGAAGGGGGGGTCTGGACCTAAAAATCCTTCCTCAGGGGTCGATTTTTTGAAAATGATTTGAAGAGAACACTTTGTGTTCAAAACAATTAGTTAAGGTTTAACTTCGTCGGTTCCACATTATTCATAGAGAATAAACCGGATGAAAGGGAGAAAATACAACTCAAATATGGAGAAAGTCAGTGGTTAACGTAACCGGAAGCGTGCTTCGGTATCTTGCAACAAAGCTCGTGTCCGAGTTCTTGCCAGCAACAAATTGTCAGGGAAAGGTTAAAAAGTATCAGCCGATTTGAAAAAAGACAAAAGATTTTTGACAAAAACAATCAATGTACCGTTATGCAAGTACGCATTGTTTTCTATTTGTAGAATTGTTTCAGCTTGCTTTCGTGCACGTTCCCTGTAATCTGATATAAGCTTAGTAATATACGGCTTACGCAAATGTCCAAACTTTTATGCCGCTCTTCCTAGTGTACTATTTAGTTGATGCGTTAAACCTTGAAGGAAATATAAAATAATTGAAAGAAGCTTTCCAATTTAATACTTAAAGGCAAATTGCGATCAAACTTGTTCGAATGTTTTCTTCGTGAAGCCAATAATCACGGTAAAGGCGCTAGTAAATATAATTAAATTAAATAGCGCTTTCTGAATTTGTTTGCTTTCAAGATTTTTTTGATTCGCGTAAACATTATGTGAATCATTCTTACGGATAAGAATGGCATTCTATATACACAGGAAAAGTCGGAAATTTTAGAAAACACTAGATGTAATAAAAATAGGTTGCTGATTTTAAATAATATTTTGTGATGTTTACAATATTTCGCAGACACAAGCGCTCGGCGCGCAATTAGGATAAATGTCATAAATAAATCGCCAAGCCTTCCGGAAGCAGAAAATCACTGAATTCTGACAAGTGTAAGACATTTTCATTCAAGGAAATATGACTTTCATTCAAAAGTTTTGACCTTAACCCATTCGCTCCTACACCGGCCAAAACCGGCCGTACAATACTCCACTGCTTTAAAAAATTGCAACTTTCTCAATCGCGCGAACATTGCCCTAACTAGCAGTTCTGAGCATTGACTAGAAAGTCCCTCAAATTGAGATACCCAATAAACACAAAAAAGTCAGCGATTTTTGCAGAATATCAGCGTTTGAATTTGGACAATAACAAAAATGACTGTTTTTAACGTCATAGAAAAACAACAAAAATCACGTTTTTGCCTTTAGTTTTTTTTATTCAAATCATCATGGTAAACCCAAAAGTCAACATTCACAGCAAAATTCAGTCCTAGTCCTAGCTTAGCAGTGAATTTTTTTGCTCTTATTCGTTGCTTGGGCCGAGCTCTAGCCTCTCGTTCTAATGCATACTGACCTTGCCTCGATTTTCAATATCACCACCGCACTGCATGCTGGGAAAAAGCCAAAAATTTTGACAGCGCTCGATTCTTTCCGCACACATTTCATATTTATACTAAGTCCACAGCCACTCCGACCCACCGCCGAAATTTCGCGCTTGTTGTATTCTCCTGTGGTCGCAACTTCCAAAATATGCCGCGGTAGGTCGAGAAATTCATCCAGAGTCGAGTCCCAAAGCCACTTCGTTTCCAGGCGGCCATTTTTCCAGTTCAACGAGCAACGAGCCAAATTCGTAAACGAAGTACAACACCTAACTCGCTTCATTGAGAAGTGGACTCTGAACTACCTCCAAGCTTAATGATGCTCATCAGGCAGCTACTAAAGATGAAACATAGGCATGCATTGCGTGCATGAGCTATTTTGAAAATTACCTAAATGATATGAAATGGTGAAAGTAACAAAACAGCGGAAGTTAACTCGCACAAATAACCGCTTGCAGATATACGTTTTTCAAATCCTCCGGCCCGCCCACTACCAAAAAAAATACCGAGATAACCAACTGGGTCCCGTTTCTCGTTTCTCGGCTAGCTTTTTTTCACGGGATTTCCGGAGTTATTTTTTGACGAAACTACGGCCCCAGTGAAATGAGCAACTTGTTTCAGTAATGAGTGTATTAAATTAAATGTCAACCAGAAAAGTCCTGCACATAAATTTGATGCATCCAAATTGAAGGCTTATTATTTCCTGGAAATTTGTATCTAGTCTTTTTTTAAAGATTTCTTTTATTATTCACAAAAGACACGTGGAAAAGGTTCCTTTGGCCTGGAAGACGCAAACTAATTAAATTAAATTGTTTTCAACTCCAAACCACAAGCTAATTAAATTAGTGACACGAAAATTCTTTGAACCACCTGTTTCTGTAATGTCAACCAGAAAAGTCTTTCACAGAAACTAAACGCATGAAAAATGAATATAAGTAGTCTCCTAGTAAATTGGAACTAATATTATTTAAACTGTTTTTATTCTCCACAAAAAAGTCGTGCAAATAGAAACAGAACTAATTAGATTAAATTGTTTTCGACTCAAAACCACAAGCTAATTGAATTACTTACACGAACATTGTTGAGGTTAACATTTGGAACCAAACACCTTTTCCTGTAATGTCGACCAGCAGAAACTTAGCGCATCCAAAATGAATTTTGCTTGTTTCCTAGTAAATTGCAACTAATATTTTTTAAACAGGCGTTTTTTAACGCACCATATAAATTAATTACATTACGTTTTCTCGAAAACATGTTGAATTTCATCACGTACCAGGACAAAGTTCAATATTTGCACGTGCACACAACGTGACTGCTCATACAAAATACAGTCGCTTCTCGCTTATAGTAATCGCTTGAGGCATACAATTAATAACCTACACATCAGCTCACATTAATTCAAAGAAAGATAAACGTTTTACATACTGTAAATTGTAGATTAATTGCATTACATTTTCTCTGTTGAACTCCATGCATCACGGACAAGTTTCTACAAGGACAAAGTTCAACATTTTCACGTGCAGACAGCGTGTCTGACAAAAAAAATCCAATTTTAAATAGTAATCTCTTGAAACCCAGGCTTGAAACATACAATTCATGTTCCGCATCATATTATTTGAAATCGGCTTGCCGTTTTTCCAATAAAACTATACTCATACTTCAGTATAAGCTCACCTATGAACGTAACCGTAGTCCACATTTTTTGGACGTCTCATCCCCCGCAGACCATTCTACCATTCATGCATAGGGCACATTATAGGCGGTATTTCCGAATAAATGTCCTTGATATTGCCAGGTTAGCAAGCCAGTCGGGATTAGAGAACAGTTCCCAAGCAACAAAGTTTCAAAACTTTACACTTTTAGTGTTTGCGGCAACAATCGCGGAGATTCAAGATGGCTGATTTTCAATTCATGTCAAGTGCCCTTCTTTGACCTTCAGTAATACCATTTTAGAAGCGAAAATTTGATTGGCTGACATAGTACACGGTGTACATACTAGAGGCAATCTGATTGGTGTGACATAACCCAAGACATACATACAAACAAACAAACAAACAAGCTAACAAACATACTAACATCACAAACCAACCTTTGCGCCTGCTAATGAGCTATTTTTTTCAAAATAGCTCAAAAAATGGCTGTGAACTTACCAAAAATCGTAGATAATTCATATTGGACCCTTTATTGCAAATCAACCAAGCAAAATGAGATCGTCACAATGACGTTTCCAGTAAACTCGAGCCTTCAGTGTTTTAGAACAGCAGCACTTTCAATGGTAACTTTAAATATGGAGTCACGAAATCCTATGGGGCATGTGAATGCAGAAAATCGCTCAAAAACGTAAAAATTCTCAGGAGTGAATGGGTTAAGAAAAAATGTTTTGGATTCATGATCATGAAAAAGCTGGGTGCGATCAAATTACATTTTACACAAAATTTGCATGAAACAAAATTGTGTATTTGCGACAACACTTTGAAGAAACTGTGAAGCCTGGAAAAAATTAAAACATACCAAAATCAAAGCAGTTATTTAAGGAACTAGATTTAAAGAAACATTTCATTCGATTTTGTCTTGAAATCACGGGGGGTTTTTTTATGTGTCATGCAATATTTATTTAAAAAATGTTTCACCAATTTATAGCACTAATCACCACAATTTAGAAAAATATAAAAACACGATCTCCTGAATGCGACTACATGTATTTTTTTTTCATTGTCTGTAAATTTAGGGCCTCCAAAAATTTATTGGAAATCCAGGCAGGAGGGGGGTCTCTGGGCTTGGAAATCCAGGTGGGAAGGGGGGGGGGGGGGGGGGGGGGGGGGGGGTCTAGCGGGCCAGGAAATCCGGGCGGGTGGAGGGGTCAAAAAATCTTGCCATCCGTCGGGGGGGTGTGGATTTTTTCTGGAATAACCCAATAGACCAATTCGGCTAACGCATTGTTGTACCAAATTCAAACCTTCTGGGAATAAGATTCTTTGTTCACAATATTTCCATATAATTTCCATGTCAATGCTTCATTGATATGGAAATATGACGAACAAAGAGTTTTAATCCCAAAGGGTTTGAATTGGGTACAACAATGCGTTAGCCGAATTTGTCTATTTTAGTGTCATGTACAACACATCTGAATTCAAATTAGAGTCACAAATATTGCTTCTTTGTTGTACAATGTTTCACTGTTCTGTGGTTACTGAGTCATGTTTTCAGAACTCTTATGTAATGACACAGCAAATTAATGTCATGCTCTGTGAATTTCCTTTGTCTTAATTCACAATCATATCCAACAGATATCTGATTACAATGGGAATCAATATAATTTTTTGCAGACTATTTTGTTATTCAAAATCAAAAACTGTAATAAGAATCAAAGGCTCCTATGAGCAAACTCACGAATATGAAACGTTCGGACTCACCCCTCTCCTAGGAGTTTTACCTACCCCCCACTCCCTGCATCCAATTCCCTACCCTCCCCTCCCTCCACACCATCCCAATTGGTAAGACAGGTGACCATAAAATATCGCAGCTAACAGCCAATCAACCGATGGGATAAAATTTTGTCTCACGGCTTTCACTCGGTTAAAGATGAACAATTATTATTACAGTCCATACTGCGCAATCTCAGCTCGGCAATGTTTGCGAGACTCACAAACAAGGAACATTTACTACCGAAAATGAAAATTATGGGACAAACTTACCTTTTCCTTCATTATTAACATCAGATGTCCTTGCCAAACAATAGTAACAAGTAAAAGAACCACAAAGTTTTCCCAAACCGACGTTTCAGCTCATCGAGCATTCGTAAACACAACGGCCATAATGGCGGACTGACGGTTTACTCCCATTTACTCCATGTATGCTATTACCAAAGTGTAACATATCAACAAATTCAAAACAAAAACAAACAAACCCCGATATTGCGCAGTACGGACTGTAATTCAGCTTTAACGCTTCGTGTATGCACAAGTTATAAAGGACTCCACTAACCTTGACAGAATCACTTCGCTCTTTGTATGCAGACTTCACCATTGCATCTATCTTGTCCTTATCCAAGGGATGTCTGTATAACTTTGGTGATGGACTAGTCTTACTACTACCCCCAGAGTTTGAACTCCTTGGTAATGAGGGTCTTTTTACATTGGGAATAGGACTATCAGTATTTCTCTTCATAATGGGACTTTGGGTTTGAGTGACACTAGGATGTGGGATGAGGCCATTTTGTTTCATAGAATGAGGTCGTCCTGGACTTTGTGTTGGGGCTGAGGTGGGAATAGTCCTTGGAGACATTTCTTGCCTGGGTATCTGGCCATTTGCCTTTTTCTTCTGAAAAGAAGGTTGAAAAAAGTTGTTTATTACATGTAACTTGTTAATAAGCAACACCCCAGGACAATGGTCATAAAACACCAAAAATGCCACCCTGGGTCAAGTACAAGTGATCATTTATCCCCCCAAAAATGCTACAGTAACATGCTTGCAAGCAACTGCAAAAATGGATATTCAGTTATCCATAAACACTTAAAAACAAATATATTCAACAACTGGTTTATTTTTTGTTGTATTGGCTGGACACTTTTTAGTCCAACTGAAAGAAGTTCAAGGGAAAAAACTACAATATAAAAACCTACCAAATATGTTGGGGTGGGGGGGGGGGGGCTTGTACATGTGATGTCAAAATAACAGGGAAGGCTCATGTCAATCAAACTCCATCCCTCCTCCCTCGTGATCAGGCTTAAAATTGATAGGCACATCATAAAAGGAACTGATTTATATTTCATGAGTATGGCAAAGAGCTTGCCTTAACATTTCTTTATTATCTTAAAATCAAATACTACATGTAGGTAGCAATCTTGAAATCAAATATGAAGAAAAAATTTCCAAAAGCAACAAAAGCAAAGAAATATTAGTTAGAGTTGAAAAATCATGGTTAAAAATCTTAAAATTCTACCAGGATGGCAATTTGACTTCAGAACCACCCATCCCCAAACTACTTGAATGTTCTTTTTTGTTCAGTAAAAACTTTTTAGTATCAAATTTAGTCGATTGTATATGTATGTATATTTGGTGGCATTTGGCATTATGACATGGAAATTAGGTTAGTGAAATTTCAACATTTCGGCAGGACACTGTTCCTTTAACAGAATTCGTTATTACATTCATAAATGTATTAATGTTCTATCCAGGGTGCTGGTGTGCATGCATGCACCTTGGCTGAATGCAAAAAAGGTTCCACTGTCTCAGTCAGCTCTTAACAATCAGATAAAATTATATCCCATGTGACTTACTGCAGATTGCTGCTGATTTACTAATGTTTCCACGTCACTTCCTCCTGATTCTTCCTCCTCTGACAACTCCCATCTGTAGAGAACACAAGTTTAGCTGTTTAATCCTAAAATATACGAAAATCAAAACTCAAGAAAAATCCCAAACGTCTTTTCTAAACATTTCACAACAGTAAAATTTAGTTGATTTTGGTAACATTAAATTTCTAAATCGATAGCCTTAAAACAGACAATGGCTAAAGTACCATATGAAGGCTTAAATAACAAATTACATATATATTATCAGTGGCTAAAAGACAATGACTTACAACAAATAATTTGAATTATGTTTTTACAATGCGAAAAATGTGTAACTAAACCCCATTATTATAACAAACATAAAAACTCTTTGTTTTCATTGAATTTTTCAATAGAATTAGCTAGTAAAGTACATACTGTATACATAGCTGAATATACCAAACATAACTCTTCACTTGCACATGATGTCATAAAAATTCAAAAATCTAAACTTTACATCCTGCTATGCCGTTTTTAACATGGCATGCAGATACCAGTGTTACAATCGTTCACAAAAAGTTTCGGGTTTTAATGATGTTTTGCTTGCAATTAGTTAAGGTTTTAAATATGTCACGCAATTTGTCACACTATTTTAGATAAGCTGTGAAAATAAAAAAATTGAACCAGTTGAAAGTTGTTTATAAGCCGATTTAATGTAACTTATAGTGAATCCAATCTTTTGTGATGAGACTTTTTGCCTAATAATATAATACATGTAATAATAATAATAATAATAATAATCTTTATTTTCTCAAGATAAAAAGACATATCCGTTGATTATTGCCGATAATCAATGAGTAATCGATGACTAATCAAAGGCCACAAAATTTTTAGTTATCAATTAATCAGTGATGTCATTGATTAGTCATCGATTGCACTGATTACTCAACGATATCATCCTGTGGCTGCAAATGACATTATTTTACATAGTCATTATGATTGAATACGAAGAAAAGAAATTGAATATTCATGAACGATTATAACTTATTGGTTCAAGAGAGATCAACATTATTTTCATTGTCATCATCTTTGAGGGAACACAAGGATAAACTTGCATGGCTATAAAAACAAATCCTTCATAGCCATAATTTTTATAATTTTTTCCACAATCATGTCCGGTTTTCGAAGTGGCAGACTATTAAAATAACAACTGAGCGGGAGATTTTCGCAACCACACGTGGCCGGCACAAAAACAGCACGGAAAAATTTCACATGTGTATTCACAACATCGCAGCGGAATCTCAGGCTGAAATGAAGCGAACAAAGCAACAATCGTTGTTTATAGCCTGGAATAAAAGACCCAAAGAAGGCACATAATGTGTTAAGTTTTTGTTTTGTTTGTAAGTTGAAGTTTTAGTTATAGCTGCAGCGAATTTACTCGTAATTCAGTTTAATATAAATCGTTTGTACTTAGAGCAAGCCGCTTTGAGAGCCGTACACGGAAATTTTAAAGATTCATATTTGAATAATACTTACTTTGTAAATAAAGATATTGATTTGAAACACAACAACCAAAACATCATTTTTGAGGAATTACTGCAATGCGTTCTTCAAGCTCGGCGCTTTAAAGATCTGTAAATAATTTCACTTCTGTACCATCACGGAAAACTTGACCGCGTGCCCATTTTCCCGGCATCATCTTTGAAGTGCATTTTTTATCAGTATAAATGTTGTAGAATTTCAATCCAATGGTAGGAACAGAACCAAAAACCCAGACTATCCTTTAATGTTTTATTAACTGGCTCATCGCTCTGCGAGGAGACAGTTCTTAAAATACCCTTTTTTTTTTCTGTCGTGTCACCTACCCCGTGTTTCCGCTTTTCCCTCGGCCAACACCGTACCTAGTTTACTTCCGGTTTTCAGGTATGACGTAATCAGTGATGTCATCAAAACGACGTCACGGCAGCGTCACGCGGTCACGCCGTAACGCCGCAAACCCCACCTCACACTACACTAACCTTTACCTTCAAGTCAACCTATATTAGGCAAAGACGAATCGGTGGCTTCCTTGTGGTAGAGTTTTCTTATAAAAGCAATTTGAAATAGAAACGTGCTGTACATAGATGCGTATTACGTGCAAGAGACAATTCTTGGGAACATGCGGGTTCTCATCGTCTTGTTGCTTTAGAAAAATTGCTGCTTTTGTTATGGTACATTAAAATACATGACAAATGTTTCTTACGCGTGCGCATGTTTATCACGCAAAAGGAAGATTTTGTTGGGGGGAGGGGTGCATGACTCGTTCCAGACCTTCCTCTGCTCGATTGATGGTGCAAGAGTTAATACAAAAGAGTTGCTTTATACTTTCGTTGATCGTTATAAAATCAAGCGATATCGTTCGTTTGCTGTTGTAAAACAAAACGATACTGTAACAAGACTCGGCTGCTGGATTTGTGAGACATCGATGGTCAATTTGATGCAGTTTCTGTGACATTCATCAATCGCTTCACTTTGACAAATTTTGGTTAGATATTCTGCAAGGTAAGCTTTGTCTTGCATGTCATTTAGCCATTTGCTGTGATTATTTTAAAATACAACCATATGTTTTCCACTTTTTTTCGTTTTAGGAGACGTCTAGGAGGAAGTAATGATCATTTAAGGGAAATGGCTCTGCTTTGCGATTTATATCCTTTGTATATCGCTACCGTGTGTGATTTTGTGTTTTCAAAAGTAGTATAGCGAACTGTAAACAATAATTAAGCAACTGTACAACTGAAATATTTACCGTTCTAATTTCGACGGAATTGTTAAACATTAAATCGCTGTGATTTTCGGATGTGTTCTATTTCTGTGATTTCAGGATGTGTTCTATTTCTGGTAAAAGGAAAGCGTGTTGAACTTTTCTAACCAAATCAATTGTCAAACAGTTGAGTTTAGATCGAAAAACACGTCCCGGCAAGTCAATTGCTGAGTAAACAATTCTCAAGCATTAAGCCATGGAGTCACGTTGAAATTCCAAACATCTCGAAGTTATGTCACGCTATGGTCGGCTGTTAATTATTTGATCGATCATGTTGACATTGTTAATTTATTCGAAATCCTATCACTGATTCTCCAAAATGCCTGTGTTTAAACAATCCTGATTCCTTGTAGTAGGTGGTTTCAAGGACTTTAAAGCGAAAAAAATATACAAAGTTCTAAACTTACGTTTTTGCTAACAGTACAGAGCCGATCAGAGAAAAAATATAGACCTGAAATAATTGTAGCCTGCAGAGGGATGGACAATTTTATATTTGTCGGCGGGGAGGGGGCTGGTAGCAAGCGTGTTGGGCAATTTTTCTGATAATGATTTTTGATCCGTCTTGATGTTGTACAATAATTTTTTTTCGGGATTGTTCCATACCCTTTTTCCTTTAGCTTGCTGTGCATTACTTTTTTCTTTACTTTTGCTGTGCAGGAATTTTTTTTTTGGTAATTGTCCAACTCCCCACCCCCGCCTCCCCGCCCTTAACAATAAAATAGTCCGTCCGTAAGGAGTGCTTGAAACGGGCTGTGGAATGAAAATGAAAATGTGGACTGGACTGTGCATATTGTGGAATGCTAATATAAAACTGTAAAATAATAACCAGGTGGGAACTGAGACCAAACGAGCCAGTTTCGAAGCCCATCGGGCTCCTTGTTTCTGTACAATATGAACTACGCCGTTGATCACTTAGAAATAACAGCTCCCAGTCACACCATTTCTTGATTCACTTCTAACGGAAGTACCCATCGAAGAATATGCATCCATGCATAACTAACTGTGAAGTCCACGGGAAATAGTCAGGCAGGTACAAGAATAAATGTGAGTTTCAATCGGTAAGCCGTTCGGTTTGTTTCCCAAACTATTTCTAAAAATGACCTTTTCATGTATTCAAGAGTTGCCCACAAAGAAAGTCTACGCGAAAATTTGTACTTAAGCTTATTGTATTATTAAAACTTGAGTCTTGACAACTGTTTGTGGTTGTTTTTACTTCATTTCAACGATGGTTTCATGTCAGGTTTAAAGAGAATTGTATTAGTACACGGTCATTTTTAATAATTACAGCATTAATTAGGTGATTCGAGCCACAAGAATATAATCGGACCGGACCCAAAATGCACCAGAAGGTGTCTCCGGTGTCTTCATTTTTAAAAATTTTTCGGGGGGCATGCCCCCAGACCCCCCTAGATACTCGTGCCCTCCAGGCACTCGAGTGCCAGGCGCCGCCTACTTTTAATTTATAGCCAGCTACTCCAAATTCTCTGGAGAACCC
The DNA here is from genome assembly GCA_024195265.1 of Dendrophyllia cribrosa. Taxonomy (NCBI): domain Eukaryota; kingdom Metazoa; phylum Cnidaria; class Anthozoa; order Scleractinia; family Dendrophylliidae; genus Dendrophyllia; species Dendrophyllia cribrosa. Next base: position 47,248,196 of record JAJLRJ010000001.1, on the reverse strand, counting down.
TGTGATACACGCTTCAAACCTTTAATACTGATAGAGGTCAATCCAATGTCAATGATAACACTAAACATACATGTATATTATTCCTACCTTGCAGACACCACTCTACAACTAACACCTTGTTATTATGGAGAGGAATTTGCAAAATAAATTGAAAATTAGTCTGGCTAGTACGGACTCTCTATTATGGCACCAAACTGTGTTTCTAAGGCATCCACTATAGCGAAAGTTGACCATACACGCTTCAAAGGTTTAATACTGATAGAGGTCAATCCAATGTCAATGATAGCACTAAACATACATGTATATTAACCACTTGTGCTGAACTAATGCACACTTGAAAGCAAAACTACACTATCACCTTGTTTTCACAAAATATTATTATTATATTGATTACTGATGAGTGCAAGATAAAGTGTCTTTGTCGGAACCGACAGACTAGCTTTACTGAGGTGACTCTGAGCCTACTATAGATAAAACATTATTATTATTAACACTAGAGCAGGGCTCGAAATTGCGCCTGTATCGGGCGCATTTGCGACTAAAGATTTCGCTTTTGCGACTAAAATCTGTCTATTAGTTGCCAGGGCTTGCAATAAGCACCGACGACCGACGAAAACCGTCAGCTACTTTGCCTGGAGAAGTCGACTATTTTCCCCACCAAATTGAAGAAATATAAGAAAAATTATTTTAAAACTTGTTAATACAGTCGGTTACTCTACTCAAACGCACTGCCTACTTCAAATTTTATTGAAACCCCTGAGTTGCGATTTTGCGACTGTTTTACGGCCTAGCTAATAAAGGAATTATGTTCTTGAAACAGTCTTGTGTCTTACTTGTAACTGGTAGTTGTAATTTTATCCGAAAAATCCTGTGAAATTCACGTTGAATGTTGTGTGACTTAATCGTCGATTTCATGCTCCATTAACGTGGTTTCCAAGAAGTGTATCACAGCGCACTTTTTCAGACTTTTTCAGAAATTTCTTGTTTCTCATTTCCGGTTCCGGTTCCTTTGCTGTAATTGCAATTTTTTTTACCAAAAATACATGATATTAAATAATTATTGTAACAGCAAGCAAGCTTAAGAAAACCTGCAACAATGGACTGTTAAAATTGTGTCGACTTGTCATATGTATATATGTATGTATTACTGTACATGTAGTAATAGCTCATCATTAGGTAATTACAGTACAAAACAAGTATTATCTGTATTTTTTTTTTTTTTTAATTCAGGCAGAAACTTAAACAATAACTGGCAATGAAATATTACTGTATTCATTGCAAAAATTAAACTCTGCACAGACAAGAGCATGTACATGTACTGTATATGCATGTATAGTGGACATGAAAATAGCATTCAGGACACTTAAAAAGTGACTGCCCCAGTCACCTTGATAGGTGTCCATTTAATAGAGGTAGCAAATGCAAAGATTACATGAGCATTCAGCCGGGACAAAAGTCTCTATACCCTTTAAGACACAGTATTGTCGATTATGCTTCACGCACCTCTGAACAATAGATGCCTTGCTCCCGTGCAAACTAAAACAACAACAGATGCAGGTGAAGCATAATGGACAATACTGGGCCTTTAAGGTGATTTCCTCTTAACAGGGGTGTCCCAAATTAGAGAGTCCGCTGTGTTAACGACCACATCCACTTACCTCGGTGTTTCTCTAACATCAAGCTGATCAATATTTCTATCGAAAATATCATCTAAACAAGAATAAAAAAATATATGATTAATATTATTAATCCTTTAACTGCAGATATATTAATTTCAGAGTTTGTAAGCATACTAGATGAACAGTCAACTACTGTACCTACAACTGTGCGACACATTGACTCCATGTGGGAGGGGATGGAAGGTGTTGGTGCTGCTGAACATAAGCTTTGTAGGTTTGTGCAGCACCAAAGAGTTGCTTTGGTGTAATAAGGGGCAAAGATTTTGATAGTTTTAGATAAAAAACATTCTGTATAGATTTTTCCTAGGGTTTCAGACTACAGAGCTGGATGCTCTCGCTCAAAATTCTCAAAAATTCACTCTGGTGCATCCGACACAAAGTGCCTATTTGATACGGACATCAAATGGACTGAGTATAGTGTCTGTATCACACACATGCAAATCAAGAGGTAGTCCTTTATTTCCTTATACAGTACATATAGACACTTTGATCAAGGCTGTCATTAGTAGTCGGCAATCAGCTATTATAGCCAGAAGCTGCAGCAAAGATGGCTGGTAACTCAAGGTTTTCAAATGACTTAAGGACAACAGCCATGCATGTGAGGCTATCTTGAGTCTATGACCAGCTACTTTCCTTGTGCAGCTGGCTACTTCAGAGCTTAAGGACAACCCTGTTTGGTCCATTCCAAGCATGTATGTTTCAGAGGAAATTGACTACATGTGAACCATATGTAATGTTGCGACAAAGATTTGCCAAAAAATCTTTAAAGTACCAAGCTTAACAAAATAATCTGTCTTCTTACTAAAATGGATGTGAATTTTAAGAATGTTCTAAGACATAACAACAATTAGTATGATCTTCCCATGGATTCTCATAATTTGCATCTTTTGTTTGCTTGCCACAATAGAGATAATCATTGTAAGGAGAAATTGAATGCTGAACACTCTAGGGAATTGAACGGTTTGAAAAGTCATACAATAAACAATGATATAGCCTGTGATGCAACCAATCCCATAACATAATTCTTACACTTCCATTACAATTTGAAGTGACTATGCTGTGCCTATAGATACGCCTTGTGCATTTTAAGAACTTTATAATCGAACTGTTTACAAACATTTAGGTGTTATTAAGGCGAAGACTTCCCAAACAAAGAAGTAAGCTTATTTCTCTGATCAAGATAAGAGGATACATAGCGAATTTTGCCAAGCCAAGTTCAACAAAAACCAAATTATTCTGATTATAAAAGGCACAATTGATGTCAGTCTTTAAACTTCTAAAAGGAACAAATTCAAAGAATGCATAGAATAAAGAACCATCGAATGCCAAAAACGTGACATTTATTTAGGCCAGTCGGCAACACAAAATTAATTTTACTTAGCGAAATGCGTCATGATTTATTTTAGAGAAGGAATACACGGTTCGACATAAACAAAATGCGCCTTGAAGCATTCCAAAAATATGAAGTAAGCTTACATGGGGACATGTGAAAGCTTGCAGGAGACAGAAAGAGACCTTTCATTTCGCATCTGACAAACGAAATAAACAGACGGGAATCCTGCGACGGTATCAATTCCAACACAAAATAGTTTACATCTACGACCGAAGACTTAAAATCAAGCTCAGTAAAGGAAACTATCTCGTAGACATGGAGGATTTTACACAAAGAAAACCATCTGTTAAACCCGTTTACAGAAAAATGTGCGTGATCACATCGCTCAAGTATCATGACGCCTGACGCAAATACAGTTAATTTTATGTTCAATCTCTTATTTCCTTTTTTAGTCCACAAAGCGACTATACAGTATCAGAGATACAGGGAACATCAAAAAGCGAAAATACAGCAATTAGTATCTCAAATAACCGAGTTTTAAACCAGCTAACGCTTACCTATTTCGTCGACTTCCATCGCGCATTCAACTCGTTTCCATCCACTTCCAAACTACTGACTTTCAAATGATTCACTTTTTCCGTCGATGCGTGCATCCGAGAGCAAAAGTGAAAGGTTTCCAACGCACTTCACGAGCGATTAAAATGTGTCGGCATCCTCAAAGAAAAATATCGCCCGATTATATTGCCGGCAAGCTGAGAGAGGGCCAAAAATTGTTCAATAAGCCTCCTACACTTTCCGAAAGAAACACCGACAAAAGAATGAGGGTCACAACTTCACCGACATCAAGAAAGACAATTTACCAAGATACAAGACAAAACACGCACGCTAAGAGGGGGAAACATCCAAAACTTGATTCCCTAATTCATCAGCGAGAAAGGTTTCCGTACTTCATTCAAAATAATCGCAGTGAGAAACCTTCCAACAACAACAAAGTCGCGCCGACATGTTTTGCAAATGAGGCGTCGAGGTACATCCTGGGCCTCTTGTTTTGGGGGCTTAGATCGGACAATGTAGTGTCATTGTGCCCAGTCCTACCAGATAGCGGGTTTTAAAAAAATTAAAGTTTGGAGTTTGATTATTTTGCAATAAAAATCCCGCACAAAAAAATGTTCCCTTAAAAAAAGTTACATGATCGAAAATTCAGCGCAAAAATACTAATGGATGCACTAAAAAACGCTATCATTTCAGAACTACTTATAAAATCAACTCAATTCAGTTGAAATATTGGCAGGATACTGACTTCTCTAGCTCTCGGTTGAAAATTTGGTTTTCCCAACGTAGTACTGAGTTGATGATAAAGTAAATTGGCCAGTGAAAAAAGCTAAAAGAACATTTTGAATCTTTTTACGGTGGCCAATTTACCTTTTGATAAAACCACATTTTCATGTTTCACTCCCCCTCCGACCGCAGTTTCTTTAGAAACTAATCCCCTTATTCTTTCCAGTGGGGTTGTCGTTTTCACTCTACTAGATCAGATAATGCGTGTTTAGCTCGTTTTAAATTCACATTAGACGGATAAACTATTCGCATTTTAGACGTGAAAAGCTGTCAAAAGCCCAGATTAGAAAGAGCGCGTTAAGCTGTGGGAAGGAAAACTTGGCGCCTATAATTGAAGGGGTGGCGAATGGTACCTTCAAAATCGTGGGTCTCGGAAAATTTTGGTCCGGTCTCGAAATCTCGGCAGTTTTTGTTTTAAGTCTCAAAGTCTTGCTTGGCTAGTGCTTTTTCTGTCTCGGAGTCTCGGATTTTTTTCCTCAAGGTCTCGGAGTCTCGGATTCTTTTGTCAAGCATTCTCGTTCTTCATCCTTGTTTGTTGTTTGATAGGTGAATCGGATATTTTAGCACTAAGTCTCGGGCTCGGTTTTTTCCCGCATTGGGTCTCGGGCTCGGATTTTATAACGTAGCTGTGATCGCGGTCTCGGATTTTGAAACAAGGGTCTCGGCGTCTCGGCGAGTCTCGGATTTACCATTCGCCACCCCTAATTGATAAAAGGAAAAAGAACAGAATTTGAATTCAAAGAGACTAATATATATAGATAGGCTTAGCCTAACAGCGGTGCGCTCTGAACAGAAAGCTGATGATAAGCTTAAGGTGGGGGTACACGTGAATTTGAATGAAATTTGAAAAGGTTTAAAGAAGGGATAGAAGAAAGAAAATGATTTTTGGAACACCAACAGACAGTTGATACCCACGCAAGAGTACCCCAGGATGCTAGTGGACTAACTTGTTGTCCGTCTATTAATTATTAACGAAAAATTCTAATATTAAAACTTCACTAAATCTTCAATATTTCTTATTTCTCTTAATTTTACAAATCCTTTGAGAAAAACTATTTCCTCCCAAACATACCCAAAAATCACCAAAAAATTTACAAAACACCCCATAACATAGACTTATGAGATGAGCATGGAGTTTTTGGATTGCTTTAAACGTGAACGAGATATTTCCATTAAAAATGATTAAAGCCATGTCAAGTGGCGGAAAAATGGCGTTCATGTGGACCCCCGCCTTAACTAAGGTGAAAGGTTGGAAGCCCAAGAATTAAGATTGACGACCGGGCTATTTTTCAATTTTAGCAATTCTCACAAACAGCCATTACGCGACTGTCTGCACAGTACATTTAGACTGTACAAAAGCTCATATAAACAACTTTTCTCGGTCTAGAATAACTAGAATGACTAATTTCCGAATAAAATACACCTGTTGCGTATCGAAAATTGCCCGATTGGTCAAACCGAGTTCATTATAACTCGATACAGCACGCGCGTGACGTAAGGTTCATTATAACCGTTTTTATTTTTTAAAAGTAATAAAAAAAACTTGTTCCTCGTGCATTGTTGAGTTATATAAGCACTTGGGAATTTTTAAGAACACTCGAGAAGTGCGAGAAGCGGCACCGCGGCAGAACGTTTGCGCATGCGTAAACTTCAAGCACTTCCGGTCCGTTAAACTACCAGTCAACATCGATGCGAACAGCATAAAACAACACTTCTGCATGAACCAACAAACCTGGATTTTCTAGATGCAATGATGAAAGGACCAAAACCGAAGAAAATTATGGTACGTACACGATCGGTTCTTGCATGAATACATTTCGAGATGGAGTGAAGACTTGTTTTTTGTGAAAAAATGCGATGCAAAAATTATTTGTTCATATTTCGTTGTTGGTGCAAACACCAAACCCCTTGGTGCAAACGCTTGAAACTTGAACGATGAAAAAACTTTTCAACGAAACAAACTTTTTCTCTACCTTTGTTTTATAACTCTTACTTTTTGTTTTCAAACTTCGCGGTACGGGAGTTTTATGTTGTTTATGTTGTAGTTCATTTTTTATTTCAGGTAATTTTTGTTTTTCCTTTGTTTCAAATTCATCAGCATATATTACCATACCCAAAAACAATGGAAAAATAAAAATTACCTGAGATAAAAAAATTAACTACAACATTTACATGGGATTACAGTATGTCACCGGATGCTCAGTTTTCTACTCATGCGCAGTGCGTTCTGCCGCGGTGCCGCGAGAAGCACTCGCCTTTGGCACGTGCTTCTCTGCACTTCTCTTGTGTTCTTAAAAATTCCCGCGTGCTTATATAACTCAATAATGCACTCGGCGCGTTTTTTATTTCTTTAATAAAGTAGAATTAGAAGTAGTGATCCGTATTGGAAAATTAGACAACGTTCGGGGAGCCGATCAAAATGCTCCATTTTTATGGTGGACCATCATGCCAGTTAAGCCAAACAATGAAGTTTTAAATTAATAACAGAAACGCTGCAACAAACTTAGCAGCTTATTTCCACCCGAGGTGAAATAAATATTTATTGTGCCTCGAAAAATAATAATCATGGACACTCAACACCAGGAATATGTTGTATAGGCATACGTTATATCTTACAGCAAGTTCGATTGCGAATGCTACAAACCATTAAAATTTACTGACTCAGTCTTTAGACCAACACACATGGCGAAAACGCGCTGTAATATTACTCCTCTTAATTTTACCTCGGGTGAAAATAAGCTCCTAAGTTGACGGCATTTCTGCTGCAGCGTTTCAATTCTGTTCCGACGAATTTTTTGTAACTTGGCCACATTCTAGACTATATTAAAGAAGTCGATTCCCAAATTTTGAGCCAAATAAAACGAACCATTTTTTTCTAGGATGGCTTCAATATGAAATGAGGGGTTTGCGCAAATCCAGATTTTGGCTCCTGTCTTTATTTCAATGAAAATCGGTTCGTAATTATTAATGCGCTGCATTCTTCATTCAGCTAGGAGATACAAAAATAATTATTGCAATAAAGAGTAAAAAACAAAGAAGTTATAACCAAAAGTTTACCGTTGCGAAATTCTGCATTTCGAGCGAGTTATAAACAAGCTTTTTTCATTTACCAGCTGACCTGTAAATCGTAGGCTCATGGCTGTCTCGTCCCCAGGCTTCGCTCCTTGTTCCAGTGAGGTAATCTGAAATGCTGCGCGTTTTGCGTCCTTCCCACGATGCCTCGCGCTTCCCTTTTCCCGTGCTTTAGTATATGAAGTGGTTCGAGTTTTAAAAGTTTGATGACGGCATTTGCAATAACTGCATAGGTCGACCGTATGGGTCTACTTATTCCTGGAGGGTTTGTTCGCAGGATACTGCAAAAGCAAACGTGCTCCGTCCATGGCTATCAACCGATGGCAAGTAATTAGCCATAATTCTCGATCTGAGTGACATAGCTGTACTGAGAAGCGGTCTTTCTGGCATTCGCGTTTCCACTGTTAAAGTGCCTATAACGGTTTTTTTTTTATTTTCTTATCTAAATCTACACGTCATGTAATGAACGTCTGCGAAAAACAATTTTGATTTCAGCAAAACGTGAATTTTTATGATTTTTTAAAGTCTTCGAAATCCTATTTTTTTTTTGCGGTTGAGCCGCACCGCTGATAAGAATGGCAACGGGCTTATAATAAGCCCACGTGATCAGTCTGTGACGTAGTTCAGGAACCTTCTTTCTAAGAAATATTCTTCTCGGGGTCAGGTATGTTGTTACAGCGCGCTGCGACACAGCTTTCAAGGATTTTTGGCGAGAATAAAAAATGTCCGTTTATTTACAAGTGAGATGAGAATAAGTCTCAAACACGCGTTCCTGAACCTACGTCACAGGCTCCCGTCTGACCGAGAGGAGACTAATGCGAATGGTGGACCAAAATGGCGGGAAATTTCGAAGACTTTAAAAAATCATAAAAAAATTCACGTTTTGCTGAAATCAAAAAATTTTGTCGCAGACGTTCATTACGTGACGTGTAGATTTAGATAAGAAAATAAAAAATAAAAAAATCGTTATGGGCACTGTCTTTAAGTATTTGATGCGCTTCGGGTCTTTATACAGTAGCCGCGAAGAAAAGATATTGCGAGTACTGAGGGGATTGGCGCGAGGAACCCAGACTCCCTCATTTTAAAGGCTGGTTTTCACTAGC
>JAJLRJ010000001.1:47159354-47239171 GCA_024195265.1 Dendrophyllia cribrosa | reverse complement strand
ATACACAGTGTCATCTATAGCAGTCACCTCTGTAGGGACACACCTGTTACAGAACAACACTGATAAGTCACAAACTTCTCTTAACTATACTATACACAGTGTCATCTATAGCAGTCACCTCTGTAGGGACACACCTGTTACAGAACAACACTGATAAGTCACAAACTTCTCTTAACTATACTATACACAGTGTCATCTATAGCAGTCACTTCTGTAGGGACACACCTGTTACAGAACAACACTGATAAGTCACAAACTTCTCTTAACTATACTATACACAGTGTCATCTAGAGCAGTCACCTCTGTAGGGACACACCTGTTACAGAACAACACTGATAAGTCACAAACTTCTCTTAACTATACTATACACAGTGTCATCTATAGCAGTCACCTCTGTAGGGACACACCTGTTACAGAACAACACTGATAAGTCACAAACTTCTCTTAACTATACTATACACAGTGTCATCTATAGCAGTCACCTCTGTAGGGACACACCTGTTACAGAACAACACTGATAAGTCACAAACTTCTCTTAACTATACTATACACAGTGTCATCTATAGCAGTCACCTCTGTAGGGACACACCTGTTACAGAACAACACTGATAAGTCACAAACTTCTCTTAACTATACTATACACAGTGTCATCTATAGCAGTCACCTCTGTGGGGACACACCTGTTACAGAACAACACTGATAAGTAACAAACTTCTCTTAACTATACTATACACAGTGTCATCTATAGCAGTCACCTCTGTAGAGACACACCTGTTACAGAACAACACTAATAAGTCACAAACTTCTCTTAACTATACTATACACAGTGTCATCTATAGCAGTCACCTCTGTAGGGACACACCTGTTACAGAACAACACTGATAAGTCACAAACTTCTCTTAACTATACTATACACAGTGTCATCTATAGCAGTCACCTCTGTAGGGACACACCTGTTACAGAACAACACTGATAAGTCACAAACGTCTCTTAACTATACTATACACAGTGTCATCTATAGCAGTCACCTCTGTAGGGACACACCTGTTACAGAACAACACTGATAAGTCACAAACTTCTCTTAACTATACTATACACAGTGTCATCTATAGCAGTCACTTCTGTAGGGACACACCTGTTACAGAACAACACTGATAAGTCACAAACTTCTCTTAACTATACTATACACAGTGTCATCTATAGCAGTCACCTCTGTAGGGACACACCTGTTACAGAACAACACTGATAAGTCACAAACTTCTCTTAACTATACTATACACAGTGTCATCTATAGCAGTCACCTCTGTGGGGACACACCTGTTACAGAACAACACTGATAAGTCACAAACTTCTCTTAACTATACTATACACAGTGTCATCTATAGCAGTCACCTCTGTGGGGACACACCTGTTACAGAACAACACTGATAAGTCACAAACTTCTCTTAACTATACTATACACAGTGTCATCTATAGCAGTCACCTCTGTGGGGACACACCTGTTACAGAACAACACTGATAAGTCACAAACTTTTCTTAACTATACTATACACAGTGTCATCTATAGCAGTCACCTCTGTAGGGACACACCTGTTACAGAACAACACTGATAAGTCACAAACTTCTCTTAACTATACTATACACAGTGTCATCTATAGCAGTCACCTCTGTAGGGACACACCTGTTATACAACAGCACTGATCACATTCAAACTTCTCTTAACTATACTATATACAGTATCATCTATAGCTGTCACATCTGTAGCGGCACTCCTGTTATACTTATTAGTGTCGAGCTTGAGGGGTGAGGCTGTATTTCACTTACCGGTTTTCTTCATCTCCCAGTCCCAGTCTGCCGTCATCACCACAGCCCCATGAGAACACTACACCATCACTAGTTACAACTGCCACATGGGCCACGCCACAGCTCACTGATGTGACATCAAAACTTAACAGTGCTTCGATCAACTTTGGTTTTGATGAGTTGTTCCAGTCCCCATGCCCTAGGCAGCCCTGTTCACCCAGGCCACAAGTCATCACAATGCCGTTGTCAGTGACAAACACAGTGAAGTTTCCTCCACAGTGTACTCTATGGAAAAAAATAATGATACTGTGGATACGCAGTGGTGTAGTGCTTATCGGTAGCTTGTTTGTCTTCAGATTTGAAGGTCAAAGTTCAAGCCCTGGTCTAAGCCTTTGTGTTGTTTCCTTAGACAAGAACCTTTACCCCACATTGCCTCTCTCCACCCAGGTGTATAAATGGGTACCAGCGACAAAATGCTGGGGGTAACCCTGCGATGGACAAGCATCCCAACCAGGGGGGGGGAGGAGCAATACTCTTAGCAAATAATGGGCCTTGGTTACCTTTAGGGGTGTCACGCTATATAACAACAACAACAACTGTATTTAGCAAGTTGCTCACTCAAATACATTGTCATAACGAGCTTCAACAATGCTATCGCCGATTCAAGCGAGAAAACTGCATTTACAATTAAAAATAGTTGCATGACGAATAATGGCACATGATAATGCCATTAAATTCGTGGTATTTAGCACACACAAATACAGTTGTTTTTCGCTATATAGCGCGACACCCCTAAAAGTAACCAAAGCCAAATAATGCATACATGTATTTGTCTCTGTCTCTGCAACAAACACCCTCAGAACAACAAAATAACATACTGAACCAATAAAAAACATCTTACTTCAGAATAGTTTTAGATTTGAGTGCTTCAACTTGTGTGGGCTTGTCTCGTCTGCTGCCATCACCATGACCAAGCTGGCCCCAACAGTTACTACCCCACGTGAATACTACATGTTCCATTGTAACCATAGCAACATGGGAGCTACCAACAGCAACCTTCAAATGACAGGTGTGCATGCAAATTTATATTATATCATGTAGCAACAAATATTACACCCAAAATTAATAATGATTAATCTCTCATTTATCCTTGAGATATCACTGACTGTCAATCAGAGAATTTAAGAGACCGGACAAAAATCAGGGGTTGTTGAATTGATACACAAGTAATATCAAATACTTACAAGTTACATGAAAGAAATATATAGCAATAAGTGATGTGAACAAAGCAAATTACTGTATAAGCATGATGGTGGTTTGGAAACCTGATCTTATTATAGCATAGATTTCTTCCTTCATTTTCTCTGCATTTAATGATCAGTTTGAGAAGCTATATGAAACACTGGAAAAGGTGTTTAATCAGGTATCCAAACACCTCGAAGTCCTTAAAGTGTATATGACATGAATTTTTTTTTTGTTGTTTTTGGTCCTTTAATATGTATAAAAAAATGTTCTGAAATTGAAATGCGTAAAAAAAATAAATTTCCCATAGTTTTGGGCGTCGAAAAACTCCAATTTTCCCATTAAAAATGTCCCGGAGTCTGGGGACGAGTGTAGGACGCGAGCCAGGCTCGTGACGTCACATGACGTCACTTGATTTGTTTGCTGTGTTACTGTGACTTTACTTCTGGTATAATTCTGCTATTTTCTCGTCTACAAATATCCACTGATCTCATCGGCAAAATGTCCAGTGATTCAGAACTCAGCGATTTATCTGATTCTACAGACAGTATAGATACGAGCGAAGGTTCGGAAGAAGAATGGGAAGTCGTAAAAAGCGAAATAACTCCATATCAAGACGAACCACTCGCTGAAGTTGTAGACCACGAAGCCGGCGATGGAGACTCCGAGGAAGGAAAAGACCTTGATGGCCTAACTCCTACCTTTTTAGAAGAGAGATACGAAGAACTTTAAGCGTGGATTTTTGGTTAGTAACTTTAATTTTGACAGCTGCTGAAGTACACGTACCGGTACGTTGTAGCTTGTTTGATGAGGGGAATTGTTTACAGTTCGTAGATTCGCATTTTGTTCACTATTGTCTTGCTCGAAGTCGCTCATTTTTTCACTGCAACGATGGGGTTGCTAAGGAACTCTAGGATACTTTGGTACACGAGAATAGGGAGCGAGTGCGGAATTGGAGTAAATGCGAGTTGGACAGCCTGCATGAATATATAGCGAGCGACTTGTTTGACCCGAATCAATTCCAGTCGATGTTTTTTTGGCGCGAAAAGTAGCATCACTTCACAATGGGTTTGATTACTTGCAGTGACCTGTATGTCTTCGCGCTTGTTTTGTTTCTCACACTTGTACACTGTCTACAAATTGTCTGTTTCAGATTTATACGAGCTGTTGCATACAGATGGACCACACGATGGCTTTGTGGCTACATGGGGTGGGACAACACCAGGCCACTTCCTGCCTGTGTTTATCATAGCATAAGGACAAAATACCAGTCAACTGGATATGCCACTTTGCAGGACAGAGAACATTGAAAATACCTGTAGGTCTAACCGTGGTGTTAGACATTGCACTCATACAGGGCCCAATGGCTCTTTTAGGAGCCACCAAATAAATAAAAGTCATGACCAACAAAATAATTATGAGTGTGAATGTAACCAATTTTCATCTTAGTCCATCTTGCTATGAGGCAAATTTGTGAGGGGGTAGGGGGTGGCAAAACCACTAACATTCAATTGATCTTAATCAGAGAGCCCCTTTACTTGTTTAATTTTTCTATTTTTTGTATTCACAGTATTTTAGTAGCAATGACTTGTATGGCATTACAATTGAAGGGCCGAGAGCATGTCCAGCCTATATGACTTTTTAGGCCTTTTTTATTTTTTCTTGCTCAGATTTGTCCAATTTTGGCATGTGAACTAGAAATTAGTTGCAAAACATTGTTCCGAATTTTTTTCCGTTGTTTTTTCCGTCGTTTTCGAGAAATACCGTATTCAAAAAAAAAAAAATCAATCAATCAAAGGCTCCTATTGTAACGCAATATTGCGGTAAGCTTCTGTTTTCGCACTGACACGGTTCGATGTTTTTGTAAAATTAAACGTTAGAAATTTTGACGAACGCAAAAAAAGTAAATCACTTTCATAATGTCCAGTTCGAAGAAAGAAAGAAAGAAAGAAAGAAAGAAAGAAAGAAAGAAAGAAAGAAAGAAAGAAAGAAAGAAAGAAAGAAAGAAAGAAAGAAAAAAAAAAAAAAAAAAAAAAAATGAGGCCGAGCGTGATTCGAACCCGGAGCCGTCCGAGCGCAAATCCCCGACCAAACCACTAGACCACAGACGAACACATGCTCACTTCAGCCTAAGTTTTATTATTAAAAGGTTGATACGCATCAAAACGCGTATCTCGATTTCAAAATCCTTTTAGATCGAATTTAATGTTGCATTAAAGACTCCAAATGCGAAACGTCTTCCCGCCGGCCAGCAACAACTCACTTCGAGCTGCCCAAAGCTGTATTTCAAGTGCCCGACCACGCACAGCGGACCCATCTACCACTGTCGCAAAGCATGTCGGGAAATCCTACAACAAAACCGAAATGGAGTTCCCACCCGAAAGTTATTGCAAAATACTATAAGTCTCAAAGCACTTCGGATATCGGGCATTTCGACCACGGCACGGGATGGGAAATGGCCCACAACTCTCAACGCTGCCCCTTTTCTGATCCGAAGTGATTCCAGACTTTCCCGCCGGCTCGTCTTCCCGACCAAGGTCCGTTTTTCACCTCCAGCGCTAAATGGCGCTTCAGACACAAGGAAGGACAAGAAACACGACTCGTTTCTTTGAGAAGTGCTAGAGACTCAAGGATTTCCGGACTTAATGATGTCTTTCAATCACCGGACGGGCCTCATACACGTTGGCTTACACACACGCTACAGAGGCGATGTGTTGCCGCAGTGAGCTCACGATAGATGAGCGAGCCAGGCGTGCGTAAATAACGGTATTTTCGTTTAGTTGTTGGCACTGGTCAGAAGTATTGCAGTCGCGTATTCTCACGGCCAAACTGCTTTCAAATGGCTTCGAAATTACGCTCTGAATGTACCGTCAAAGCACTGGAGGGCCAGAACTCTGCTTTTTTCAGGTAAATTGGTCAAATTCCTTAGGGTTAGTGCAAATTCGAGAAGGGCTTGTGATATTATTCGTTGTACGATAAAATGAGGCTATTCAGAGCTATTCTGAGCGAGAAAAAATAGAAAAAGGCCTAAAAAGTCATATAGGCTGGACATGCTCTCGGCCCTTCATATCTAAACACACTAATCTGCTAATCTAATTATTTAAAGTCATTATTATTCATAACAGCAATCCCGAAACCGCAAGTTATTCACTTCACTGCTTTTAATCAACTCAAGTTGTTCGTTTCACTTGAAAAATTCACAAGATGTTTGTTTTACTGCCTCTAAACAGCCAAGTTTCTCGCAAAAAGCATAAGTTGTTTGTTTCGCTGCTTTTAAACCTCTCCAGTTGTTCATTTCACTGCGGCTGAACCGCTTTAGTTGCTTGTTTCACTTAATAGAAACTCGCGAAACTCGCAAAAATCGCAAGTTTTTCGCTTTAATGCTTTTAAAGCACTCAGGTTGTTCGTTCCACTGCTTTTAAACCGCTCATGACAAGTTGTTCCTTTCAAACAAACCCTGCAGCATTTTGTCTTTGCCGTACTAGATGCCCCTTGGGATTTCTTTTATGAATAACAATAACTTTAGATAATTAGATTAGCAGATTAGTGTGCTTAGATTATCTAAACACACTAATCTGCTAATCTAATTATTTAAAGTCATTATTATTCATAACAGCAATCCCGAAACCGCAAGTTATTCGCTTCACTGCTTTTAATCAACTCAAGTTGTTCGTTTCACTTGAAAAATTCACAAGATGTTTGTTTTACTGCCTCTAAACAGCCAAGTTTCTCGCAAAAAGCATAAGTTGTTTGTTTCGCTGCTTTTAAACCTCTCCAGTTGTTCATTTCACTGCGGCTGAACCGCTTTAGTTGCTTGTTTCACTTAATAGAAACTCGCGAAACTCGCAAAAATCGCAAGTTTTTCGCTTTAATGCTTTTAAAGCACTCAGGTTGTTCGTTCCACTGCTTTTAAACCGCTCATGACAAGTTGTTCCTTTCAAACAAACCCTGCAGCATTTTGTCTTTGCCGTACTAGATGCCCCTTGGGATTTCTTTTATGAATAACAATAACTTTAGATAATTAGATTAGCAGATTAGTGTGCTTAGATATGAAGGGCCGAGAGCATGTCCAGCCTATATGACTTTTTAGGCCTTTTTTATTTTTTCTTGCTCAGATTTGTCCAATTTTGGCATGTGAACTAGAAATTAGTTGCAAAACATTGTTCCGAATTTTTTTCCGTTGTTTTTTCCGTCGTTTTCGAGAAATACCGTATTCAAAAAAAAAAAAAATCAATCAATCAAAGGCTCCTATTGTAACGCAATATTGCGGTAAGCTTCTGTTTTCGCACTGACACGGTTCGATATTTTTGTAAAATTAAACGTTAGAAATTTTGACGAACGCAAAAAAAGTAAATCACTTTCATAATGTCCAGTTCGAAGAAAGAAAGAAAGAAAGAAAGAAAGAAAGAAAGAAAGAAAGAAAGAAAGAAAGAAAGAAAGAAAGAAAGAAAGAAAGAAAGAAAGAAAGAAAGAAAGAAAGAAAGAAAGAAAGAAAGAAAGAAAGAAAGAAAGAAAGAAAGAAAGAAAGAAAGAAAGAAAGAAAGAAAGAAAGAAAGAAAGAAAGAAAAAAAAAAAAAAAAAAAAAATGAGGCCGAGCGTGATTCGAACCCGGAGCCGTCCGAGCGCAAATCCCCGACCAAACCACTAGACCACAGACGAACACATGCTCACTTCAGCCTAAGTTTTATTATTAAAAGGTTGATACGCATCAAAACGCGTATCTCGATTTCAAAATCCTTTTAGATCGAATTTAATGTTGCATTAAAGACTCCAAATGCGAAACGTCTTCCCGCCGGCCAGCAACAACTCACTTCGAGCTGCCCAAAGCTGTATTTCAAGTGCCCGACCACGCACAGCGGACCCATCTACCACTGTCGCAAAGCATGTCGGGAAATCCTACAACAAAACCGAAATGGAGTTCCCACCCGAAAGTTATTGCAAAATACTATAAGTCTCAAAGCACTTCGGATATCGGGCATTTTGACCACGGCACGGGATGGGAAATGGCCCACAACTCTCAACGCTGCCCCTTTTCTGATCCGAAGTGATTCCAGACTTTCCCGCCGGCTCGTCTTCCCGACCAAGGTCCGTTTTTCACCTCCAGCACTAAATGGCGCTTCAGACACAAGGAAGGACAAGAAACACGACTCGTTTCTTTGAGAAGTGCTAGAGACTCAAGGATTTCCGGACTTAATGATGTCTTTCAATCACCGGACGGGCCTCATACACGTTGGCTTACACACACGCTACAGAGGCGATGTGTTGCCGCAGTGAGCTCACGATAGATAAGCGAGCCAGGCGTGCGTAAATAACGGTATTTTCGTTTAGTTGTTGGCACTGGTCAGAAGTATTGCAGTTGCGTATTCTCACGGCCAAACTGCTTTCAAATGGCTTCGAAATTACGCTCTGAATGTACCGTCAAAGCACTGGAGGGCCAGAACTCTGCTTTTTTCAGGTAAATTGGTCAAATTCCTTAGGGTTAGTGCAAATTCGAGAAGGGCTTGTGATATTATTCGTTGTACGATAAAATGAGGCTATTCAGAGCTATTCTGAGCGAGAAAAAATAGAAAAAGGCCTAAAAAGTCATATAGGCTGGACATGCTCTCGGCCCTTCAATTCTAATTTTGTTACCGTACCAATCCAAATTTGGGAAAGATTTGGGACCAAGCTTAAAAATATTTATCATCTTTATTTATCAGATCCCAATCGCCATTTCTGAGTTACCTTTAGCCTTTTTTTCAAAGCGAGGCCAAATACAAGAACATTCAGAATTCATATGAATATAAGTTTTATTACAATGTGAAAGAAAACTGATATATTGCACTCGGCCACACTCTGATGGAGAGGTTAACCAGGCCTTTAATTCCCAATATCAAAATACAAATTCTCCTCTCTTGTCCCCATACATTTATTGCTGCAGTAATGATGATATCCTTAATTCTCATGACCTCTCTGATTGATTAAGTATTGATATTACAAGGAGAAATTTGATGCTGATCACTATTGGGTCTTAAAGGGTTAAAGGCAACATGGAAATGACTCATTTGTTTCAGTAAGCATTTGATTCTCCAAATGTATATTCCACTGCAAGACAAATGGTACAATATTTACATAATCTGCAGCATGCCCAGATGCGTGGAATAATTTTTTAACACTGATGCCTCTTCAGTACCCTAGAAAAGGCACACCAAGGAGAGTCCTCACTCCAGAATTTCAAAGTATAAGTGGTGGTAAGGGTAGCACCTACATATCTGGACAATGACCCATATTCTTTATCTGTCCTAAAGACCTATCCAGTCTGGGTTGCCCTAGAGTGATTTTACTAAGACCATGAAACAGTGTCTAGCAATTAATCAAAATTAGCCAAAATTATTAAAACATAAACAAAAGAAAACAACGGAATTAGTGTCTAATAGTGCCTACTAGCTTAGTAACTGTTAGTAACTATTTCACAGTATTAAGAAAAGCACTCTATTTCAGGCCATGTGATGTCACTCAAGACAACTGATTTTCCAAATTTCATCATGCATTTACATGTATGTGATTGAATAACTTTTAGATCATCGACATAAACAAAGCTAAAAAGGTAATGTAATGGTAATTCTCAATATCAATTTAAAGTTAAAAGGCAGAACCAAGTTTATTTTACAGCCTGGCACCGAGTCCTAACTCAGGGGCTAAGTCTGAACAGTGGTCTACAGTCATCAAAACTTAGGCCATGTTACTTCTTGCATTGGCCTTTATGACCACGCATTGTTTTTTTTTGCATACTGAGCAAGTGGGAGGTCTTCTTGAAGAGGTTTTACTTCTGGTCTGAGTATTGTTACTGCTACATGTGGGTTGAAGGAAGACTGTTCTGCTTCTGTAGAATAAAAAAGTGAATCATTACAAACACAACAAGCTCTTTCCTAAAATTAAGTGACATGTGAACTTAGGACAGTACATGTAACAGCTTACATGTTAGATGCCCCAACTCACTCACAGCCAGCTTGTAGGTTAACGGAAGTGCATTCTACGGTTTGGCTACATGTAGTTGGATAACACATGCTTTTGTGATTATCATGATAGATGGGGATGGATGCAAGTGAGAAAGTGTCTTCAATATAATTTCCAGTATAATGAAAAATGCACAGATTCTTTATTCAAGCATCTGGACATAATACCCACTCATTTGGTCATTGTTATGTTGACTTAACAGAGCTAGAAGGGCATGCCACTTCGCACCACTTCGCAAACAACGTCTTCTCCCAATTTAAATTTATGATATGTACCGGGTAACTCGCATATATTGCTTTCCATCCTTTGATACCTGTGTATCTCTTTGTAGGTTTTCATTGAGTGCAAACTTGCCAAAATATACCAAGAAAATTAATAATGATTATGGGCAAAAATCCCAAAAATGAATATACACTGAACACCTGCTAACTTAACTTTGAAAGCATTTCAACACACCAAGCATAAAAAAGCACAGTTATTTATAGCCAATATTACATGTATTCATCATAGCAATGTTGTCTCATTCAGTTGAAGTCTGTAACACTGATTCACCACGGTGACCACAATTTGCTGAGAATGATGTTTGGGAAAAATAATAAATTTTTCTAAAGTAATAGGTGATTTGCAATCAATCTCTAGAGACATAGATAACAATAGTGAAACGAACAAACGCTGGTGGACGAACAAAAGGAGCTAATGACAGAACTATTGTTTATGTCCACCAGCATGGCGGCGATGACGTAACATGAAAACCACCTATAGTTATAAACAGTACAGCAATGACCAATCAATATTGGCTCCTTGCTCCAGCTGTAATTTTGTAATCAATTTAATTATATTCCAGGAAATATTATTTCTTCAGCATTGTGTTTTATAAAGGTATCAACCTCTGAGCATAAAAATAAATCTCTACTTTTTACTTCTATAGCTTCCCATTTAGTTTGAAGCCTATGGGTAAGATTTTACTCGTGTTCTGAACAATAACGTGTGATGATAAGCTGAGAAAGCTCTGAACTTAACTGAATACTGCACATCGAAATTCTTACAAAATTATGTATCGAAGAACCAAAAATAACAAAAAACAAATCGTGTCATATTCACTTTAAAATCATTAGTTATAGGCATAAATGTATACAATCCAAATACAGTTTGACTTCACACATTCTCGCATGAAATTCTCACGTGTAAGCTACGTATGAATAAGATTATTGTAAACAAATGAAAATCGCTTACTTGTACATGTCGCTTTCTCCGTTCACTCAAAACTTTGTGAACCTTCGGGCAGGACGGTGTCTCTTGTAGGAATGGAGCCCGTGATTAGGTTTCGTTTCCTTTTATAGCCCAATGGAAATGCCAGGATGTTTTCAAAACAACTAGGCTCAAAACCTGTTGATCGGCTCGCCGAAATCGATGTGGTGCCGCCGGATGAATTTCAGCCATTTCGCCCTCACTGAAGGCCCTTGTTGGAAAGAGATGCATCGAAATGCCTGGTGTATAGCTAGTATTTTTACAGCTTTCAATGTTTGGCGCTCCGGCCGCACAATATCTCCCGTCTTTCTTCTTATCGCCCTTCTCTCTTGCTGCCATTTTGTGCTACGAGTCAAATCATTCTACGTCACATGACGTCACACAAGCAAGTCACATGACATTTTGGCCGCGTGCTCGGGAGGACACTTTTGAAGTCAACATACGCGTGTTTTGAGGGCGACAAAAAGGGTTTTTTAAATCTTTTTGACACATTTTTATTTCAGAACATTTTTTTATACATTTCAAAGAACTGAAAACAGCAAAAAAAAAATTCGTGTCATATACACTTTAAAAAAAAACTTGGCCACGCCTCGTTTTTTCAACCCACTAATCAGTGTTTGGAAATTCTGAAGAAACACTCTTCCTTGTGTTTGTTATACTGTATTGTATTACTTAAAAATAAAAACGTTTGCACATATCTAACCTGTCTAAGCTGTCCTTTTTGTGGGATCTCTATTGGGCACATGTTAGTGTAGAGTAGATCCAGGTAATACAGAAGTGTCCTTTAAAAAAAAAAAGACAATCACAATAATATGAATAATTTATAAACGGTTAAGCTTTCACTAACAGTCATCTCTCCACAATTTGGTTGCACTTCTACAATTTTTATTTTTCCCTTGGCTTGGCTACCTACATTGTGTATCTATACATGAAAATTAATATTCTTATTGAAACCTACCCATTACTGTCACATGTCCACAATGGCTAGAGAATTACGTCCCAATAAAGGGAAGTCATTCTAGAGAGTTTTGACTGTATTTTAATACAAAGAAATTTTTTTTAAG
This sequence comes from Dendrophyllia cribrosa, assembly GCA_024195265.1. Lineage (NCBI taxonomy): Eukaryota > Metazoa > Cnidaria > Anthozoa > Scleractinia > Dendrophylliidae > Dendrophyllia > Dendrophyllia cribrosa. The sequence continues at coordinate 47,226,818 of JAJLRJ010000001.1, read as the reverse complement.
GCACTTGCATTACATGTATGTTATTATGATTAAAACACAACTTCAAACCATAAAATAATCCTCTACATTTTGAGGGAAGGAGCTATAGAATGAGATAGCTGCAATATGTTGCCACTTGATTTCCAATAATGAATAGATGATACCATTTGATTTTTGAGGGGGAAGTGGGAGGAGGGGAGGAGGGGGGGGGGGGGGAGGAGGGGGGGAGGAGGAGGGGGGAGTTACGCAATTTTTCTGAGCATGAATTTTTTTCCTGTCTTGAGGCTGTGCAAGAATTTTTTTTCAAGATTGTTCCATACTTTTCTTTTCTTTGGCTCACTGTGCATGAATTTTTTTCTCTACTTTTGCTGTGCAGGAATTGTTTTTGCTATTTGCCCCCCTCCCCTCCCAAAAAAAATAAAATGGTCCATCCCTTAGTACAGGTTTATCTAAAGGCTGCGTGATTAATGATCACCTTCTCTTGGTTTTTGTTCTTTGATCAATGGAGCTTCCAAGTTCATCTTCACTGGTGTCTTCAAATTTTTTCATGAGCTGAAAATTATTACAGCAGTGTAAACACTTGGCAAGCAACAAATACCTTGTAACCATGGGTAATTTCTCATAAAAAGACTAAGGACAAACAAAATCAGGGCCTCATGCAAACAAACAACAGAGCAAAAAACTGCTTTGCCCTGTTATACACCCAACACTTCAAATGAGCTTGTTTGGGTCATCCTAATTTCATCAACACTATACCATACATGTCATCATCATCATCATCATGTACCTTAGGGATTCTTTCATTCAACAAATCCTCTACATCTGGTCTCAGATCAGGGTCTTTTTGCAGTATATCTCCTACCTATAAAATTAATAAAAAATAATACACTCACTTATTTCTTGAAGTATTTAGCACTGCAGTGCTAATTATTGGAGACACTGTAAAATCATTGATATAAATATCCAGATAAAGGAAATATTATTAAGAATCTTAACTGGTTTGAGAAGCTGACCAGAACTTGGCTATTAACATGACGTGGTCAAGGATTTAAACAAATGTGCATTACAAATCCATCAAGAGGTCAGAGAGGCGAACTAACCATTGATCTCTTGAATTATACAAGTCAGCACCTCTAACCACTTGACCATGTTGCCTTCCAGCAATTTTGTATTTTTTTGCATTTGCATTTGGCATTTGCATTTGGCATTTGGCACTGCAATATATATCACCAGGGCTCGAAAAAAGTGACCGTCTGGTCATCCAAGACAAGCAGATTTTTTTCTCAGGCAAGTTTAAACTTTTCCCCTTCACTTGCATGATGGGCAAAGATACAGACAAGCTGCCTGTCATCTTAGCTTAAGTAACAATAATTTATAAAAACTTGTCCAGGCAAGTAAAAATTTAGACTTACTAGACAAAGGGCAGCTTAAATTTTAGTTTTTTTTAGCCCTGGTCCATTACAGTGTGTCTCCAACAGTCCCCAAGGGGAGACAAAAAAATGTTTAAAAAAGTACATTTTTCTGTACAACACTGTTCAAGAAAAAATGTTTCTGCTGGTATCGGGAGGATCAAGATGGCAGGCATCTTCTCCCCTGTGGTGCAGTTTATTATTCTATACATGTATTTTACAAAATATTTTTTTCTAATAGCTTGGTCTTTGTGAAAGTGAAAGTGTTGAAGACTACAGAGAAGCAAACTAGGAATGCTAGAAACTGAGCCAAACAAAGTCAGGTTGGTTGTAAAAACTTACCAACAATCTAAATTCTGGACTGTAATTTCCTCTTATTGGAGCAAACTGGCCCTGTAAAACAACAACACATAGAGCAGTTTTCAGTTGAGTGTCATAAACCCAAAACCAAAGAGACACAGAGAGTTCTGCAATGAACCAATCAGACATTTGAAGCAAATTCTCTGATTCCTTGTTTGCAAAGCAATAATGCATTTACTTTCAACACTCATTTGAAAACAGCTCTATTATCAATAGTACTGATTCAGCCCTCTAAAAATATCTCACATCAGTAGGCAACATAAAAGAGTACTGTAGAGTTCCAAAAGTAACAGGGCCCACTACTTTCAGGACTCTCCAGTAGTAGCCAAAAAGAACTAGGTGAACTAAGCAGCAAAAAATTGCCTGTATGCGGCAAAATGGCCAGCTGTTGGCACATTTTGAGAGGGGTTCTGATTCCTCATGAAAAGGCCGGGTGCTTGAAACTAACTGCACAGTACATGTACCTTCATGATTTTGTTGACCAGTGCAGGGAGGTTGGAGCCTTCAAATGTTTTTTTGTCTACTGGCCATTTCATACAGAATGCAGCCAAGAGCCCAGATGTCACTCTTATGATTGTACTCTTTACCTTCACACTGAAAATAACAACCACAACTACCATAAGCATTTATCATCTTCAAGATAACTCCATGTGCACTCTACTTTTGGAGCACTGCTTCTTCCTGGAGAAGGAGTCAGGGAAGTGTATATGTTGTGGTTCAATTTTTTTCTTGGTTTGAAAATTTTCAAACCAGTTCAATTTTATTTTGCCTTTGTCTCAGATTCATAACCATATTCTGAGACAAAGGAAAACAAAAATCATACTGGTTTAAAAATTTTCAAACCAAAGAAAAATTTGAACCACAACACAAATACATGTACTCTGACCATATCTATCTCTTCCTTCATATATCACACCTTTGTGTTTTTGCTAAATGCAAATGTAATGCAATATAGCAAAACATTTGACAGACAATGTCCATTTTGTCCACTTCCCACACCTCCCTGTCCTGTTTCCCAACCCCTGTTGCCCCAGGGTTCCCAAAGCCTGTTGCCCAACCTGTTGCCCCAGGGTTCCCAACCCCTGTTTCCCCAGAGTTTCCAACCCCTGGCCCTGTTGCCCCAGGGTTCCCACTCCTGTCCCCCTCAACCCAATATAAGATAAGCATACCATTTCTGGTGAAATATAGTAAGGAGTTCCCAGCACAGTGTTGGCCTTTGAACCTTCCAGCTGCTTGCTGATGCCAAAGTCGCCAAGCTTGACCACGCCTTCCTTAGTTAGGAATATATTGGCTGTCTTCAAATCCCTGAAACAAACAAATTGAGACATCTCAGGTTAAATACACTGCTAACGGACCCTCTCTGGATAGTTGAGGCGGCGAGGATCACATGATCGGCGATGGACCAATTGAGCATAAATAATACAAACCAAGGGAGAACTGAGAAAGAAATTTCATTTGCTTTTCAATAGTAAGGGAAGTAACAATGCACACAAAAATAATTTACTAGCTGCCAAATTCCTAACATTCTACCTGTGCAAGATGTTGTTTACATGAATGTACTTCAAGGCAGAGAGCATCTGTTGGAAGATAATTAGGATTTCTCTTTCCTCCATGTCTTTCTCCAGCCTTGCCAAGTACTGAGCAAGTGTCCTGTAATTGCAAGCATTTTGACTACAGTTAGTTAAAAAATTAAAATAACAACTCTCCTAGCATATCAGTATATATAGAGATCTCCAGGTTCAGTATCAAGGTACAGTGTAGGAAGCAACATGACCCAGCCAAAATTTACAGAAGAGCAAGCAGAATTTCCATTAAAACAGAAAAGAACAGAACAGAAACATTAAGTGCATTGTTCAGTTACATACAATGTATTAAGCACACAGGAATCTTAAAAAACACAAGAGGGGTGCTAAGAGGAGAATGTCACTTAGCAAAGCACTCCATATACAGTAATTAAGTAACACTCACCCTCCATCAGCGTACTCCATTTCAATCATCAGAGTGCCGTCAACTTCAAAACTGTCATAGTAACTGATGATGTTAGGATGTAGACTTAGCTTTGACAGTACCTTAGCCTGAGGGAGTAAAATATTTGAGTTCAAGTCAGAGAAAAAGCATGTAATATTATGATAGCAACATGCTGTAGATTACTGGGTTTATGATTGCCGTCTTTAAAAAAAAACTGACACAATATCATAATGAACTGGGAGATTGTATAATTGTAACAACAAAAAAAGAAGATGAAAGGGTCATGGATAAGAATTAATAGGAACTTTAAATTCAGTTAGCTTGTTTGGTTAATTAGTACAGCTGTATTTGAGAATACTGGAGGCCAGTTATTTAATTATCAACTTATTATAATAAAATACCATTTACAAGGCTAAAAAATAGGTAGTCGGGGACTACATGTGGCTACTACAACTATAAATAATGACAGGCTCCTGTGAGCCAACCCATGAATAAGATATGGTAAAGTGTAATGCAATATTGCAGTAAGCTTATGCTTTTATACTGAAACGGTTTGATATTTTTTTTTTAAGTATTCGTAGTGACTACTGAAGAACGGAAAAAAAAGGGAAAAAAAGGTTCACGAGCTATCTGACTGCTGTCCGATTGCCGTAACATGAACCACGACACTAGGCCACGAAAACCAACATTAATTAGGGTAAAATTTTATTATTTCAACATAGATATACAGTAAACGGGTCACCGGTATTAAAATCTATTTCAGCATTTGACAAGACTCTGAATCAATTAATAGTTTGGAAGTTTTTTGTGTCTTGAAAGACATTTTTCATTCTCATAAGGGAATTGAGCTTAAACTTATTTATGACTCAAAAGGCATTTTTTGCTCCCATTAGAGAATTATTTGAGTTTCCAAAGACAGTATATTTGTCGCCAGATGGCGCTGATGGAGCCATTGGAGGTGGAAAATCTCCACAAACTGTGAATAAACCGGAAAAAAAACATTTAGGAAAAAACATTTGAGACACTGCTTGAGAGCTGTGTCTGGTTGTTGGTTCAAAAAAGCACAAATCATCATAATAGAGTGAAAGCTTACCTTCAACCAACGCATAGCTCATTAACACGTAAAAATATGGTGAAGCACATGGAAGATAAAAATATGGCCTGAACATTGCAATCGATAGTATGTCGACAGCAAGACGAGAGATCGTGAAAATTCAAAATATGTCGCCTATCACCGCCGATAACCACGATAGTCGACAATGAGTTACGAATGATACTCATGAAAATACAAACATCAAGTGTCTGTGTCGATCGAAGCCCAATCGTGCAATTCCGAATACTATCCGAAGATTAGGACTACTTACACTCACTCTTACAACACCGTGACATATATAGTGGAGCTACTCTCCTTAGGATTAGTAGCCACAAAAAGTTAAAAGAAAAAACCCATTTATGTATTCGACTAATTAAGCCACCTTCAGGGTAAAAGACTGTCCGCTACATGCATATAAAACGTTTGGTTTTTTTCTTTTAACTTTTTAAGCTGTGTAAATAGTATTTTTAAATTTAAAGCGAATATTACGGACAATTCATTTCATATTTATTTATTAATATGTATTTTTTGCAAGTTTATCCAGATTGCCAGCCTACACTGCTTGGTCAATATTGAAAATACAATACAATAAAGATATTAACCAACATTTCACAAATACAGGCCTCATGCTACATTGTAGTTTCAATTAGTAAAACCTTTAGATAATACATTTGTAAATTTTGATGCAACTACAGAACATTGAAAGCTATACAAACCTCGTTCATGGCCATCTGCCGTTCAGTTGCTGTCAAGTCATGAAGAGAAATCTCCTTAAGGATGACAAGTGAGTCATCATCCTTCTTCCTGTACAAGACAGCTGCACCATATGCACCTTAGTGTAAAAAAACAACAGCCAATAAGAATCTTGAATATTCTTAAACACGAAGTTCCAGTATAAAAGGCTTAGCTCCTCCCCCATTTCACACCTTTCGGGTGTGAAATACAAATTAAGGCATCTATCAGTCACAAAACGTGGTTAACTTGCGCATCCTTTAAATATAATTTGCTTCAAAAATCTAATTAAACCAAGATTTTACCTGAGCAAAAAAAGAAAAAGATGTTCATAAAGACTTCTGATATCACTTTCATAAAGTTTTTCCAAATTGTGTTAGCAATGGTCTTAGTAATGATGCATGTTTTTTGTCAGTTGTTAATGCTTCAGTGGTCGATTGATGACTGGAGGTGAGAATGGCCAGGCCAGGCTCCTTTTATACCGGAACTTTGTGTTTAAACTTAGTACAGCTTTGCAATTATAAAGCATAAAGTAGATACAGTGCATGTATGGTTTGGTATTAAGCATTACTAATTTATTAATTTGTTTATTGTCTGCTATGCATTTAGTATTGAGATGTAACATTGAAACTAAGCTGACCACCCATGTCAGGATTAGTGTATATGTTGCAGGGAATATTTTTTTCAGGTAAATTTAATATTTCACTAGGTCAATTTTGTTTCACTACTAGGTAATTTTTTTCTAATTAGTTCTAGTTAGGGTTAGGGTTAAATTTTGGCCGAGGTGAGTCTGGTACCAATAATAAGCAATAATACATACACCTTATTCAATGGTTTTACAGATAATATGTGCAGATAAAGTATTATCTGTTAAACCATTGAATAAGGGATTTATTATTCGACTTAAGTTCTTTTATTTTTAATAGCTTGTGTCTTTGAACCGGGTCACTGAGGTGTAATACGGCAATCTACTGTGTAATATGCTTGGATATTCTGCGTGTTCTCTTTTCCTTATAAGGTAAAATGATGCGACAGTTGAATAATACAAAGAATTATAAGCCACTTTGCAACATTGTCCTGTGTGGTGTAGTCGTAAAGAGAGTGGACTTCAGAACTGAAGGTTGAGTATTCATAATCAGGGTTTGAGCCAGGCCGTGCCATTGCACCAATCCCGCACTACAATTTACATTGTCCCTTAGAAAAATGAACAAGGGGACAATCAGTCCCTTTGAACATCTGTTCAGAAAATTGCCAATAAAAATGATACAAGAAAGTCTTTGTCCAAAAACATTAAGAAAACAATTTTTGCTGTTTGTACCGTTGATTTCACTGTAAAAGACTCTATCTCAAATCGAGAAAATTTAGAAAAAGCCATGCGATTCAAAATCGCCCTATAATGCATTGCAAACTGAAACATATATTCGTCATGTATGATGTTTTGTGTCTCAGGGAAAATTCAAAATGGTGGTTGTCATTGGGTTTACAGTTATTGTCCCTCTGAAATGAAATATGTCCCCTAAAACCTTTGCTGAAGGGACAAATTGGCCTCCACTCATCAAATCCTGGCTTAAACCCTGCATAATTTCACTGTAATATAGGTAAGGGGGTACATGTAGATATGGGATAGTAGACTAAGTATAGCATCAAGGGGGGATAAGATGAGAATTAGGGAGGAGGGTGGCTGGTAGATAGAGGAATTGAGAGCAGACTAAGGAATTCCATTTGTTTTTGTGTTTTTTTTTCCTTCTTGTTTGAGTCCCCCCAAAAACCTTGCCCCTATTTTGTTAACCACACCTCATAGAGAAAATCCCTTTTCAGACAGATGATAAATAAAATAACCTGGCTAAAAAAAATACCTAGTTAAAATGAAAACTTACCTTGTTATTAAAAAATTACCTATTGAAAAATTTAACTGCAACATGTACAGCTGTACATGTAATGTTATTAGGCACTATATTATAAATAAGCTGAAACTAAAAATTGAACAACTGCAGTTGTTAGTAATGATGTTACTTCTTTATATGTGTTCTTTTTTATCACTTAATATTAATGACAACAATGACAAAAGAAAAAGAAAAAGAAACTCCTTAAAGGCACTTTCTGTACTGACAACCCGGCAGTGAATTTGGTGCCCCTGATGTGCAAAGGATTATATCCGAAAATGTCTCCACTGAACAGACTCTGACTCTCTATTACAAACACCAAATCAAGGTCCCCAGGGTGTCTTCCATAGCAGAAGTTTTATGTACTTCCCTGACACATAAGGTATATTTGCACCCTGGAGATGAACAGAAATTAAACAACTTTTTTAAACTCTGGAACATACTTGTATACCTTTTCCGACTGTTCTGATCTTTTCAAAGTTGTTAATGCTCTGCTGTTGTACTCCTGACCAGCCTCGCATCTTCTCTTGCTTAAAGTAAAGCTCACCGGGATGCAAACTATAAAACATAGAAAACAAAATTTTTAAATAATTATAATAACAGTGTTTGTTTTACAAATTGTTGCACAACAATGTGAATTGTGATTTAGTTACAATGGATGTTTTAAAGAAGGTTAAATATATTGTGGTTACCGATACATGTAATTATTGTTATAATCGTATCAATAACAAAATTCTCGATTGTGATTGGTCATCCGTGAACCTATTTCTTACATAATAATATTATTATATAATATAATTATATGAGAAGAGACTGGGTTGATTACATTAATGACAAAGAGAAAAATCTAAGAAAAATACAATGTGTAGCCTTGACATTTGACATTTGTTGAGATCCCATACCTGGACTCTTCTCCTTTGCTCCTTATGTCTGTACCCATGACATCTTTTGTCATGCCAACAGTCACCTATAAATGTGCAACATAATGAACAAAATATTACATGAAAAATTAAATTGCAATGATTTATCACACTTATTGTTACATTTAAGAACTAGAAAATGATGTACTTACAAAACCTGATTCACACAAGAGGGAGTTTGGGAGTCATGATTCAAAAGAATTTTCTCAGGGTCGCTTTGAATTTCCTCTACTCATTAATCTGGCTTCTGCAAAGTTATCTGGCATGATAGCAGGCAAGAGAATCGTTCGGAAATCAGGGAATGGTTGCAGAAAATCCCACTTAATCATAAGTTGCTTTATGCAACTGGAGCCCAGGATTCTGTAGTACTTATTAAAGATAGTTTTTGTTGTATATCACAACAAAAACTTACATGTGTCAAATCTTCCAAAATCTGCACAATTTCCAAAGCATCATTGCTCTGTGTGAGAGGACAGGCAAGGAAATCAAATCTGGCACCAGGGGAATCAACATCCAGACAAACTTTGACAAGTTCAGTGAAGAAATTCTGAAGATCATCTAGCTCTTTGACAGCATGAAGCAAAATCACCTTGAAGAAAAAACAGGTAGTAAATCCGCATACATAATTTGTGCGGTTACAGGAGATATCCATTCTCCCTCCATGGTAGGCCATTGAAAATTCCGTGGGGGGGGGGGGGACTCAAAGTTAACTTTTTAGAGGAAAGTATAGAGCCAAACTGGAATTTCCAGGGGGAGGTAGGGATATTTTCTGGAACAACAAATTGTGAGAAATTTTAAGCCTGCATGACATATCTGGTGACAAAGCCCCTTTTATTTTTCATTTGACTTGTGCAAGATTGTAGCATTGAATGTTAAGTGATTTAGAATGTAACATTGAAAATAGAGCGTATGTAGACTGACCATCTGTGCTATATATACTTTTATTAAACACCATTAAACTGAAACTGAACCTGAAAAAAGCATTTGCCATCAGGTCATTGTTCTATCAATAAAGGCACACAAGCCAAAGGTGACCCACATGGTTGGAGCTTTAAACCCAGTGTCTGTAACATGAAGTACCAAGTATTACTATTCCTTCCCCCGGTGGGACGCTAGTCTCTTGCAGAGTTAACCCAGCATTATATCACTGGTACCCATTTATACAGCTGGCATGGGTGGACCCGGGGGGGGGGGGGGTACTCCCTTATATGACCTACACAGTAGCATGCCGCTAGACAGGGTATGGTTCCAGTTGACTTAGCGCTTGTGGTGACTTCCCTTGTCGTGATTAGTATATTCAGGCAAAGGCGAAGTCGTTTTCGTCTCAAAGGATCCATCTACCATTTTTTAAAAGCTCAGATCAATAACCACGCACGAGCCGTGTCCTAGACAGGGTCCTAAAATAGAGGGTTGTCCTACAAAGGGTAGACATTTTCTTTTATTTTTGTCCTAAACAGGGTCAGGGTCTTAGACCCTCAGCGGCACCCCTATATCCAAATATTGCACAAGTACCCCACCCCCCCCCCCCCCCCCCTCCCGGTGGGTGGACATGCAGAGACAATAAGGACTAAAACTTCATGTCTAAAGAAAACAACACGTTAGGAGAGACTAGCCTCAAACTACTAAGTCCAAGGTGTTAAGTCCACTACACCACAGCGCCTCGACATTCTATCGATCGATGCTCCCAAATTTTTTAAGCTTTTGTTTAAAGCCGCGGCTACACGTGCGATTTTTTGCTTGCACAGGTGATGCGATTTTTTGAAAAATTGTCGCATCGCCAGCGCACGGTGGTGGCCCACACGTGACAAATTTTTGTGACACAATGTTGCAACAAAGACAGCGCGAGGCTGGGTTGGTAATTAAGCCTGAGCCTCGCTTTAGTTCTTAAATCTTATTGGCTAGATACCCTTTTGTCGTGTCGCAAGTGCAAGAAAAAAGTTGCAGGGCGGCTACACGAGCGACATGTCTGCGATTTTATCATGAAACATTCAACTCTTGCGACTTTTTTCTGCGATTTTTTTGCCTCTCGCGTCGCATGTTCATGAGTGGCTACACGTGCGATTTTTACCGTGCGCTGGTGACGCGTCAGTTTTGTAAAAAATCGCATCACCTGTGTAAGCAAAAAATCGAACGTGTAGCCGCGGCTTAATACACTATGACATGGCAAATTTTAAGTACACTTTGCATAGCATTATTAAATTATGTTAATGTGTCTTTTCATAGAAAATCTCAAAAACATTTGCCTTCATACTGTTTTGTTTTTGTAGTTTTAGAAATACATCACGTACAAATGAACTTTAATAGCGTTTGATGCCCAAAAAAATTATAAACCCCTTACCAACGCTTTGACCATTTGGCAGACATCAATATATTTCGTGAAATAAACATTTTTTGACCACCATGTCAACAAAACAAGCTGTTAATCCGCTTGACAAAGTTCAAACAAATTTCCAGCTGCCATTAAAATATAGATGGAATTTCATAAAACGTCTGTAAGGCTTTTTTTAATCGGCTTTGGAAGGTTGAAGTATCCGGTAACCAATATACACGGAACAAGCCCAAATTTCATTCCGGAATGTACGCTTTAAATAAAAGATATTGCAACCCTGGCAGAAGTTGAGCTTCATGTTTACAACAAAGAAAAACAGAGGGATTTTCAAATTAAAAATATAAAACAATTGAAACTGCACCAATAAGGATTATAATACTTACTTGATCATCGTTCGCACAAAGCACAGTGTTACTTCCCTGACCGTGAACCAGAAATGCTATGCTTTCGGCTTTTCGCCCGGCTAGAGTTTGTTGAGCTTGGAGAAGAAGAGATTCTAGCGTTGAATTATCATATATGTAAGGCACAAACATAACAGATGATCGAGCAGCTGAGTTCAGAACAGTAGAATGCCGTACTTTCGAGCTCAAAAATACAACACGCCAAGTGGGAGGAGACACGGCGCTATTTGACCGACTGTGGTTTGGAGTTGTAGTTTCTCTAGATTCAAAGAGCGTAGTATCCGCTTCTTTCTGATTTTCACTCTCATTTTGGACATCCTTTGAACTTGAAGCCATCCCTTGCCTCACATCATTGTCACTTCAGGGCATTAACCAAACTACTCATAACGTTTTGGTGAACTTTCTTTCTCGAGATCGGTCGGAGATCATGGTTGAAATCCCGGTTGAAATGTCATAAGTACCCTACGAGAAGATCGACTGCTCGGCCAACGTCAATTTTGAAAAGCTTTTCTGCAATGTTGAAACAGGGTTTACGACCTTTAAATATCTCCTCGTTCAAACAGGATTAGGCTACTGTTATCAAGTCATCGTCAAAAACATTAAGTTGTAGAGAATAAACAATCTTTTTCGTACAAAGTGTTCCACTTCAGATCGGCGCCGGCCGACAACTGGACAAAATGGCCGGAAAGAGCCGAGCCGTTCCACAAGATCAATATAGAGAACTTAGAAGCAACGGATACACTCATACATTCCCCATCACCCAAGTATTGCCGGGTTAAAACCTCTTATACATTGTGTTAGGTCAAATGAGGATACACCTTGATTAAAATTGCAGTTTTCGTGGCTTGTGTATGATCCTCAACCATTCATCAAAACAATCAATTTTCGCTCCAAGACTACCAGCTATTTGTAGTCGGAAGTGCGTCGGAAACATTCGTTAGTCATCGGAAATTGTCGCGAAAAACTCGGAGAACTTATTACGTCATTTTGGCTTTCCGAAGATTACCTGGTAGTGCATTTGAGAGTTTTTACCGAAGATCGGGCTCTGGACCGGTCATACCAGGCTGTGGTTTTGCCGTTATCATAGTTTTTAGCTAATCAAACGCACCTAGAAATATAATGAAGGAGAATCGATAGATTCTTGTAAGTCTTGAAAGGGGCGATAAGGCACGCTAGTACACTAGATCAGATTTCCACGGGGGGTATTTCCTCGTGATTTCCCGCCAATTTTATATCCTTCCCGCGCTAGCTAATGACCAGGAATTAAATTTCAGTCATTCTTTTCATTTTCCCTACGTATTTGAATATTTTGTTTTTGTTTTCCAATAAAGTTTCAGTATCAAAATCGTAGTATTTTCAACGCACTTTATATTGTCGGTCAGTCACCAATAACGCGGGCTCTTTTTACACAGTGCAAGAAAAGTGCAACAAGCAAGCGGTCAATCAAGAAACACACCTCAATTTCAACCGCATCTAAATCCATCTACACAACCTTTTTTTTATTTTCTCCGTTTGTAAGCAACTTTTAACGCCACCAACAAAGAAATGCCGAGGATCAATTAATGGACATTGCCTCGAAGGGATCACCTTTGTATGAACAGTCATTGAGCTTTTGTTTTGGGCGAAACAGGATACATAATCTAGTTCGACCGTCTTCACGATTTATAACATGCCTGCGATATCTGAGGCATCTTTCGCAGACCTTACTGTCTTTCATCGAGACATTTTCGTTTGATGAAAATCTGTTGGAATCGTCAAAGTCGATTGCCAGTGAATTGTTTATTTGGATTCATTTGTGTTGTGATGTTTTTATATTTTACACAAGGGAATTGCGGTTAATATGAAAGTTTCACGCGATCGTCTGTTCACTAACTCGTTTCTCATTGTTATCGGTAAGTAAGTTCATATAGCTAATTGCTAATCTTTTCTTTATTTAATAATTCCAGCGGAATCTCCACTAAAGGATCATTTTTATCATGGTGTAAAATTCATCTATCCATCGAAATATATTAAGCTTATATAATTAGATCTTTTATGCGCGCGGAATCGGAAGTTTTGGACGTGCCGGCTCACAAATCATTTAAGTTTATTTCTTCACATAAACTTTACATGTAAAATGTGCTACCATAAGTACTGTAAATTAATTTAAACTCAAAAAATGTTGTTTGACGTTTTTAAGACGTACGTGATAAACGGAAGCTTTCTGTTTCATAATTGTTGCTGCATAGCCCGTTTCGCAGATACGGGATTTTGCCCCCAGGGCATCCCATAATGAGCATTTAAATTAATATATTCCCTTGTTTTCAATGTTCATTATGGGATGCCCTGGGGGCAAAATCAATATGGCTGCCGTATCTGCGAAACGGGCTATGCTATTGGAAGGCAAATTAAAGCGGTAAACCGGCAAAGTTTCTTGTATGGTTGGAGTATGCTCTCTCCCACTGAGCAGAGCTTTCATAGGTAGCAGACAGCCGGTTTTTCAACTGCGGTAAAGATTACCTATTACCTGCCACTCATAGTTTGAAAATGTCTAAGGGACAACAACCATGAAAGCCCGGGGGGGGGGGGGGGGGGGGGGGGGGGGGGGGGCGACTCCCATGACGGGGTGCTCGTCGTACCTTTTAGGGGTCAAAATTTGTACATTGGTACCTCTTAGGGTGCTAACATTCAAAATGACCCCCGTTGGAATTATTGCGGTACCTTTTAGGGTATTAAGCCCAGAATATGACATGTGTTGTTTAAGAATTGGTACCTCTTAGGGGTAAAAATGTATTTGAGCCATGCCCATCAAACAATATTCTGGTACCTTTTAGGGTGCTTTTCGAAAATTTCCGACAAGCACCCCCGTCATTTTTATATGGGAGTCGGCCCCCGGGCATGAAAGGCTATCTTGAGTTTTCAATGACCACCTATATCGCTTGTGGAGCTGGCACCCCCAAAGCTATCACAAGTCATGACAGCCCTTGTCCTGGGGCATGCTATTTGTAGGATACTTCCTCCACCTGCGTCTGTTGTAGCATGTGAACAGACTTACAGCTAAGGACTAAATCTAATTAGTATAAAATCTACTAGCATTCTGTCATGAATGCTGTTCTCTGATTGGCTACACTACTCACTATCTATTCTGTTGTAGAAAGTGAGTAGAGTACTAAGCCTAATGTTGGCCACTTCTTTGCATTTTCAAAGTGTCTGTGAAGAGTATTTCTTGTTAATTTTTGAACGTCTAGTAGATTTACTGTATACTAGTAGATTTATACCGGGGGGGGAGGGGTACTCTGCAAATTTTGGGTGGGGGTGTGCCGCTGGGACTCTGAGAGCCTTAAACTATACTAGACATTTTAGCTGCATTTTGCAACCCTATTCTAGACTAAACACCGAAACAACCTACCCTATCCTAGACCTATTCCAGCCTCGCCACATCATCAGAAACTCGGTCACTATCACAGTCCTAGATGCCAGGGGTCAGTAAAAATGCTGTACAGCCCGTCGTACTGATTTTTAACTGCCATTTGCCAGTAAATCTCGTGTAGACTAAATTCTTCACGCAACTGATCAGTTTGGCAGAAAATGATACCCTATTCTAGACCAAAAATCTCTGATTACTATACCCTAACCCAGACTAAACTGCCTTAAAACCATACCCTTCACAGCGGCACATACCTGTATAGCTCATATATGGGAGTACCCCCCCCCCCCCCCCCCCCCTTCCGGGTTTCGGGCTTTGCCCTCTGCCTCATCAACTATCACGTGATAGAAATCTTGAGCTCATGATCAGATAATTCGACTATTGTTAATTAGAAAACTATAAGCTGTGAAGACAAATTGTCTGATTGGTACATTTACAGCTAAGATACATTTATTAACAATTTTTTTATAATATTTATTTTCTTCAGTTATACTTCTTGGCTGCTCATTTGTTGAAGGTAATCCAGTTAGAAATATTAGTTAGAATTTGGTACAAATTTTTTGTGGCATATTCATGAGTTCAATGTTTGTGCCGTAACTTCAAACTTATTTATAAAATGCTCAAGGAAATGTGTGCGCCATGATTGGTTTAACCTAGTTCATTATAACTCAATAAAGCATGTGTGTGACGTAAGGTTCATTATAACCGTTTTTATCTTATAAAATAATAAACAAAACTTGTTCCTCGTTCATTGTCGAGTTACATAAGTACTTGGGAATTTTAAAGAACACTGGAGAAGTGCGAGAAGCACTCACTTTTGGCTCGTGCCTCTCTACACTTCCCTCGTGTTCTTAAAAATTACTATGTGCTTATTTAACTCAAGAATGCACTCGGCGCATTTTTTATTTCTTTAATCATGGCTATGTAGAATGGCTATTTGAGCCTCTGGGTATGAGCCCGGGGGGGGGGGGATTCCCATATAAAAATAACAGGGGGTGCTTGACATAATTTTTAGGGGTCAAAATTTGTAGTTTGGGTATGAAAATCTAAAATGACGACTGTTAGAATTATTGTGGTACCTTTTAGGGTATTGAGCCAAAAAAAATATGAGAAATATGACATGTGTCGTTTTGAATTGGTATCTGTTAGGGGTAAAACTTTTTTTTGAGCCATACCCATCAAACAAGGTTCTGGTACCTTGTAGGGTGTTTTTCGGAAATTTCCAACAAGGATAAAAAGTGGCCATTGATAACAAAGAGGTGGCTATATTGACAGCATACGTGTAGCTGTATGATAAACAGTGTGGCTGTATTAACACCAAAGCTGCATGTATTAATAGCATGGCTGTTAGGCTGGGTTCCACTGTATATGGTTGTGGTCTGTATATGGTACATTTTTTTAGTCCCATTTAGTTTTTAGACAGTGTTATTCTTTAATTTTTATGATCAGGGCGTTGTGGAAGTCACCTGACCAGCTCTTCAGGATCTATTCAATCTCCAAATTATCCCAGTCCATACCCTGCAGGACAGCAGTGTACCTGGACTGTTTCTGTTGATGGATCCGTTGAAAACATCAGAATCTCATTTAGGTAAGGAAATCAACTGGGGTAGAGTTCTCGCGACAAACAGTACATTTTGTTTAAATAATCATTAAATAAAAGCCATATTCTATTGTGGTTTTAAAATAACTGTTTTTGGTTGGTTGAGGTGGTTAGGGTTTTTTGTGTTCTATAGACAGATCTAGAAGAGAGACCCATTGTCCTCCCCCCCCCCCCCCCCCCCCCCAGAAAAATATGCTAATTTCATTCCTTTGGTCAACCTCTGCTGCCATGAACTCTTACAACTGGTTTTCAGTATCATCGGAGTCAATAGTCAGTCGTTAATGGAGTCATATTTAACAGAGTCATTATCTTAGTCCACGCAGAAGCGGAAGAATAAATTAATCACAATACCCATTCCAAAGCCCTGAGTATAGATTTCTGCTTGCAACTCCTACAACCTAGTTTACACAAGTAAGCAACAGATCGTAAGCGACAGAAACATATTCAAAATCAGAGGTTCTGCTTACGACTCCGTTGTTCGATTTTCACTGGATATGCTAATCTGTTTAAGACTGAAGTTCTTACTCCAGCACTTGTGAAAATCAACCTTTAAAGAAAATACTAAAAAAAGTGCTTGACAGAGATAGCAATTAAAGGTTCAAGATAAGAATTATAGTGTACATGTATTGTCAGATTTAATATTTTGCAACAAAACTGAACTGACCAAATGGATTATTGAGAGTCATTTTTCCCAATTCTTCAAAAGTTCCTTCAAGCTGGAACCCAAGTCTGTTGATGGCCAGTGTGTGGATTATGTGGCAATATATAGTTTACTGCTTAATGAAGACAAGGATGCAGTGATGGAAGGAAAATTCTGTGGAGACTCGATACCCTTATCTATCAAGATAGCTCAGGCATCCATGACTGTGAAGTTCATTTCTGATGATGTTTCTGTCTCTGATTCCAATACTGGATTTTCTCTTCGTTATCAAGCCAACTTTAAAGATAGTAAGTGAAGTTCATTATTTTGTGGTCTTCCCCTTCAACCCTCAAGAGTACAGTTGGAAGCTTAATTCTTAGAGCACTTGCCTGAGTTGGACGAGTATTAGTTGCAGAATGCGCTCACCCAGACTTCTTGCTGTTATTTGCTCAAGAGTGATAATTAGTCTTGAGTTTTGATTTTGCCTGCTCAACAATGCAATATTTATTTACCTTTAAGTGAGACTCTGTTTGCCAAGTTGGGTGATTGATGTTCGATTTGCACTTGCACAAAAGGATTTACACATTATTTAACTTGAGGGTGAAAATCATAGTTGCAAAGCAGGTAACCTCCAAACGTCCTTTGGGCTCGAGATGCAATCTTTCCTCCCCCACATGGAGTGGAAAGATTGCATGACGATCCAAAAGGATGTTTGCGTAGGAGGCTACCAAACGGGGCGAGTGATGTTTGATTTGCACTTGCCTAAAATGGTTTACACATTATTTAACTGGAAAGTGTTGTATTGCAGCTTCGAAAGTATCTCAGGCCACTGCTGGCATTGTTGCTGCAATCTTCTGTGCTGTTGTGTTCATTGGAGTAGGTGTGCTGCGCTGTATAATGATGGGAGCATGTAACGTCTGCAATGCCTCAAATCCACAAAATAATCGTCGTGACAGGCAGATTATGGGAACCAGTGAATCTTATGCATTTCAAGCTGATTTTCCACCTTCCTATAGCACAGGCAAGTTATACATGTACAGCACTTGTATGTTTATTGATTTGAGTTGTTTAACCCTATAAGCCCCAGAAGTGATCATTGCGAAATTTCTCCTTGTGATATCAATGCTTAATCAATCACAGAGGTTATGACAATTCAGGCTATGATCACCCAAGATGATTTTTCTTGATGTTTTAAAAACTTTTCCACACCACTTCTATATATACATTGTAAGAAATGTACGGGGAAACAAAAGGAGAATTTGTAGTTTGATATTGGGGATTAAAGACTACTATACACCTCATCCATGGTTAGTAAACTGTATTTGTGGCAAGAAAAATTTTTTTTCTATTTTCTATTTTCAGTTGCTATTACCATTGATAATAACAACATATTAACTGTAAGTGTTTGATTGAATATAACAACAATCCATACAGTCAACTTCTTCCTTGCAAGATAAAGACAACCCAACCCATTCACCCCCAAAAAGGGGTAGGGACTCCCATAAAAATATGATGAAGGTGGTCATCATACAATTTAGGAGCTGTAAAATTCCTGGTTGGACAATCTGGTCAGATGCCGATGGATGCCTTAACCACTGAGTTAGCTCAGTAGTTAGAGTGTGTGGTCATGCAGTTCGACTCGTATTAGGGACTGAGGATTTTTTTCCTTTGAAGATCCACATGCTTGAGACAAACTGAAGACATGACTTAGATGAACACTTACCATCTTTTTCTTTGCCATTTTTTACTTCTCCTTTAAGCTTGTGTTACTTTTAACACTTTAAACCAAGATTAAGCTAAAATATCCTTCAGATTTTTTTAGTGATTTTTTATAACTACCAGCTAGAATACACTGATGAATATAGATCACACATGGACATTGGACTGATAATACTATAATTTATTAAAATCTGGAAATTATAGGAATTTATGGTAGAATTGATAGCATTACAATGTTGTCACTTTTACCTCGTGATAGTTATGGATCATCCAGAGAGGTTTCCGACACCAGAAAACAGCCCACAAATACTTTCACTAAGGAATGGGACGGCTGGGGCTGCTCATTCACCAAGCATGGATCAACATGAAGGAACATTTACCCTACACTCAAGCAGCAGTGAGAACTCTGATGATGATGATGAAGACACACCACCACCACCCTACCCTGGGTATGTTAGTAGTGAAGATGATGTCAATCTTGACTTTGCCTCCAATGATACAAATGCAACAAACAGAGAAACAGACATTGGAAGTGATAATGTTGAAGTTGTTACAAATGAAATTGAAATGGATGCTTATCAGGAGGTTCCTTCCTTAGTAACAGTTATGGACAATGAACAAATTCCCTCAGTGGCTAGTGCTCCAGAGCTACCGGTAGATTTGCCTGTTTTATCAAGACCTGATCATGGTGAAACAGATCTTGGTATGAGCAGGGGTGAAGAAGTTGAGCTATCACAAACTTGTGTTTCGCATGATGATAACATGGTAGAAATTACCATTTAATGGGAGCATACCTACATCTCTATTATACCAAGGAAAATGTGGATGTATGGCTTGTTTTGTATTCACTGTAACACAGAAAACTTCTGTGGGAAGTAACAACACAAAACAAAACATTCAGGTGAAAAACATGATGTTCTGATCTGTTGTTACCAAGAACTGTCTCAAGCAGGAAGTTTATGCTATCTTGATTTGACCAAAGAGCTAACAACTAAAAATACTACTGCTGACCCCAGGCTGTAAATTTTGAACTTGAGGTGTAAGCAGGGGTCTATTATATACTGGTCCACCTTTGTGATGGTGTGTGTGGGGGTGGGTCTTTGGGAATGTGGGGACATGGGGAGTATGCACTAACAGGATGTGCATCACACCTTTTAGGGGTCAATTAAAGGTAATTAAGTTAATCAAAGTAATTTTAGTAATTACATTCACATTACCTTCTTAGGCTATAAATAAGGAAGTGCATAGGTCTTTGCCAGTGACAAAAATTGTGATAAATTATTGTGTTTGTCACTTACATCTCAGGGGTGAAACTGTGCACTTGTTACCTTTCAGATGAGGTTCCTTGTCACTATTATTTGCAGACTGTAGCCTGCAAATACAGCAGCCTCTCATTGCTACTGACCACTAGGGGCATTTACACAGATACACCTCGCACTACTGCCCTTAGCTGCTAGCAACCTCTTCCCCAGATCGTTGCCTCTTCCGGAGTTCCCACCCCCTGGAGCAAGAGAGATCTCGGGAAGAAGAGGCCCCAGGGACAAATTGGTGGCAGTGAGCAAGGAGAGGTGGCTGTATTTGCAGCCTACACATACTGTTGAAAAGGAACTAGAACTAAGGTAAAAAATGGAATCAATTTCCAGCCTTAGTGTATTTATTTAATAATAATTACTTTTACTGTAGTTTAAATAGTTTCATCAGGTATCCAAAAAACCTCAAAGTTGGCTAAAAAAAACTTGTCTTTTTTTCCTCTCGCTTCTTGGTGTTTGTAAATCCTGATGAAACACTTGTCCTTGGTTCTCCTTCTCTCCCAGGAGAACCAATTTGCCATTGATAACTAGAACCATGGTACAAACATTATGCACAGCCTCTTGAGAATAATGTTGCATGACGACCCAAATAACAGATGTATATGAGACTATACATTTCCATAGATGATGTTGCTTTTGTATTAAGTTTATAAAAATGTGAAACAAAAAGTTATATAGAAAATCCAAAGTAGTGTACAGTAACTTTTATTTAAATCAATAATTCATGCATGTGTATATCAATCAAGCCATATACCAGTAAGAAACAATAGTTTGATGTTTAACAAACAGAAAATACTTGATAACTGATCATATCATTTTGATACCACATTGATAAGGTCTTGTTTTTGCAGTCTTCGTGTTAGATCAGGATTTTTGGGTCTTCATTCTTCTCCATCCATGTCCATTCTTCAAGACGACCTGTCCTACCAGAAGTCTGGTCATGAAGTTAGAAATGGAAGTGAACTAGACTTACCAGAAGTCAGCTTGCCAAAGCCGAGAGAGAGCTGTGATCCTGAATATTTTGATGGATTATGATGACCCGACTTTGACTATAGTTATGACGGGTCGTCATAATCTTGTCGTATTGTCATGTTCCATCCACATATTTCACCCCATCTCCAACCCTCGTGCCGTGCATTTTTTCTAAGTCTCTCACAAATTGACTTTTCCTTGAGACAAGTCGACTATTGCTGCATGACGAGTTGTCACAACCTTAGCCCCATGTCTCTGACTTCCTCTTCCACTCTGACTTCCACTTCCAAGAGCACGACCTGACTTCTGGTTAGATGGGTCGTGTTGGACGTATGACGACCTGACTCAGTCTGTGTATATTAGACACCCTCTTCATTCTAGGGACATCCTGTTTTTACATTTTGTGTTCTTAATTAAATCAGTTGTAGCTAGAAGGGGTTTTCTGCAATAGTCAATATTTAACAACCATAGCGTACATAGAATCTTAGAGCTATAAAATATAATTGGATGGCTGCATAAGGCTTTTGCATTACTAGCATTTTGCCTTTAGCATTACATTATTTCAATCAAAACATAGACATATGAAATGTTGTATGCTGAAGTATATTTAATTTATACCAAGATGCTAATTATTTTTTATGAAAATAAACATGACCCAGAGGCTGAGAAAGTATACCGGTCCAGTACATAAGGTATATATTATTATTATTATTTACATATGGCATGCATCATTTTTACCTACTGGTAATGATTATATTGGGTATCTACAACATGTTTTAGTGGTAGATCTAGGGAGTAGGGAGGTGGCACCTTTGCCCCCCCCCCCCCCCCCCCCCCTTCATTTTGCAAAAGAAAAAGAGGCTCAAAGGGCCAATTCTGATTTCATTCTGAAACACTTTTACCTCACTCTCTTTCAAAAGAAACTAAGGCTGTTCTTGTCACTGTATTTTACTTACTACTTGCTTCTGCGAATACCATTGCTCAGCAGTGACATGTACCTGTGCTCTTTTGCAGAGCACATCTTTTGAGTGTACATAGTAGATATTTATCATCAAGACGTAATTGATCTTCATAAGTATATTATTACTAGGTCAAGGTCAAATTGAAATATATTTGTTGTTTACCGAAAATGGCAAACCTAAGGGCGGAATGCACAGTGCATCATTGCATTAAACATTGCACACAACTTTGTGATTGAGGTAGCATCAAGATGCAACATTACATCAAACATTTTGTGCAACTTTTCATGTAACATCATTGCCAACATGATTGTTTACTGTGTTTATGGATACAAAGAGTATTTGAGGTTAGATGTTAGACAATGCACAGATGATGGGCACATATGAGATTATGTTGCAGGCTGGTAGAACCTGATTCCACTTTGGAGTTTCAAAAGGGGGGCTTATTAGATTAAAGGGGGACTATATAAAGCTTTTCGGTAAACCACAGGACTGATGTGGTTATTGTATTAAATCAGAAACCCATAAGTGCTGCAATGTCCAAAACAGTTGGTAGGTTATCTATAAAACATTTCAAGTTTGTGAAATTATCCTCCTTATTCTCATCTTACTCTTCCTTGTCCACCTGCTCATCCTACTTCCCATCCTTTTATCCTCCCCATCTTACATGATACATCTCTTCATGATTCTTCTCCTCCTGAATGATATTACTTTTTTTACATACCATTAATCAAAATGTATTCAGGAAAGTGGTCATAACAAGTGGGGCTATGCAAGATACCACTTATCTGATGAGCCTAATGGACAAAATTTACTGGCCTAAAAATTTGAGACAAGACTAACATTTCACATGCATGAAACTTGCATTGCCAGTAAAACGGCACAAGAAACTTTGAATCTTTTTCTCAGTTTCTACTCCTGATACAGGGTTTGTACAGTCATGGAAAAACCTGGAAAATCATGGAATTGTATCATTTAATTTCCAGGCCTGGAAAGTCATAAAATTTAAGTGTGGGTCATGGAAAGTCATGGAAAATTACGTTCATGGTACAAAATCACTAAGGCAGGCTGCATACGTTGTGGGAATAATAAGGCAAGATGAAAAATTAAAAAAGTGATCATTTTGTGATAAAATTTCAAGTTTAGTTTATTGCCCCATATTGTGAACAGTTACAGTAAATAAATAAAAAATTTAAGAGCATTAGTAAGCCTAAAAGAAACCACTGGGCTTACAAATAAATAGGCTCCCTCAATATATTATAATCAACTAATTATTAAAAGAATATAACGTCAGATCAATGGCAAAGCTACTAACCATAAACATATTTGGTCATGAAAAGTCACATGGAATTTTTAAATCTGAAAAGAGTACGAACCATGTGATAGAAGTGGGGCTAAACCAACAAGAGACCACCTTTCTTGGGTGGGGGAGGGGGTACATAAAGAGACCACCACTCCTTTTTTGTAAAAAGGTGGGTTCTGTCCGAGTACAATAGTTTCAACCCTTTTCCCTTTTATAAACAGTAGGAATTGACCATGCATTGCGTAGCTAAATAGACCGTATGCTTACTCTGGAAACACAGTGCAACACTACTTACGTTGCACGCAACAGTTGCAGAAGTAGAATAGAGTTCTACTTTTGCGATGTTGCATCACAAGTCTCGTTGCGCGCATCAAATTGGATTGTGTGACACCCCTCAAAAAGCTTGTTGCTGCAACGCTACAAGAAAAGTTGGACCGTGTGTTCGGGACTTTACCACAAGCTTAATTTTTATACTCAAATTTGAAGAATAGCACAAACGTGCCGTTATTTCTCTGGGTACCAACAGTTGGTAATCACACACCGACCGCATCATTCATCTTAAGTTTAAGAGACTGGAATTCAAGCGCAGCTCTGACTATCCACTTGTACTTTTTGTCGAAATGTCTCTACATCCGTTAACAACATTTTTAGCCTTGAATGTGTACCCTTCGCAGGAGAAAACACTTGTTTCCATATCTCAGACTGTCCTTTTGAGCCCACGGTGCGCCCCCACCCCAAAACATGTTTTCACAGGTAGTTCCTTGTTTCCATACTATCAACACACCTTTTTCCGGTCAGCAGTTGCTGGCAGTAAAAACATGTTTTGGGGTGGGGGCTCAAAAGGGCAGTCTGAGATTTTCAGTCGCCCCAGTAAATGTGGAAGTACTTCCGCTTAGTGCCCCACCCACTTTCGTTTTCACCCAACTTGCCTGAATGGGGATGGGTCAAGCAAATATGAAGTCAGACAAAGCAATAATATGTTAACTTGTTCTTCTTCATTTAGCCCGCTGACTTCTTCCAACTTTGAATGAGGAAGGCAAATAGGGAGAAGCGCTTTGGCAAGTCCTTGCAATGTATTAGTCGCCATTACAGGTTTTTTAGTCCCTTTAGTAAATCTTTATTTTCATTTTTATCATTTTCACCATTAGGATAACTATTTTAAACAGAAAATGATATAATTTATACCAATTGGCATTAACAAATTATCGAAATAAACATGGCAACTTAATAGGCAAGAAAGTATGTTGTCAAGAAATCGTTATTTACATAGTGGATACTGTTTTCTTTCTATGATCATTTCTTGATCAATAAAACATTTTCTTTCAACAAACAATACAATATTTTTGTTGAGTGCATTCATTTTAACTTTTGTTATTTGAGTCACCTGAAATCCTCACATTTGGCCAAGACATGCCTTGACTTGCAGGAAGAATGAATTAATGTTCCCCTGATCAACTTATGTTTGAAATATAAATTGGAATATTCACCTTCAGAAAACCAGGGGCAGATAATCAGTGCAAACGACAGTTAAAAATGACCAATCATTTTTACAGTCCTCTGCCCCTGGGTTTCTAAGCAATTTACCGGCCTCATTTTGGGGAGCTCTAATTAATTGATCAGAGCTTCAATATTCCCTGGATAACACCAGACAATTTGCACCAGCAGCAAAAGAATGTCTGTTCACTTCCTAGTCAAACCTCTCAACAATGGCCACACTTTGACAGAATTTTCTGGCCACTGTTTAGGGGTCATGGTAAGAGGAAGGTTTCAATATAAAACGTAAATGGAGTTAAATTAACTCCTTGCACTAGATTTATCATAGTTCAACTCCAAAAAAGAGTTATTTTAACCCCAAAAGTAGTTACCTTGCTGTATCGTAGAGTTAAATTAGCCCCATTAGTGGTTGCATGGAGTTATTTTAACCCCAGATTCGCAGTTAAATTTGGAGTTAAAATGTCTGCTAAAAAGGCATTATTTTGAACCTAAAATTTTAACTCCACTTTTGGAGTTAAAATAGTTCTTTGGCAAATTACAGTGCATGTAGTGTAGTTCTAACTTTTTAGTCTACAGACAAAATCTTATAGTGCGGTTAGTGTAAAGGTTAGGTTCAAATGAAACTTCTTCAGCAGTACTTTTGCATGGTACGATTATAATTTTGTTTTTCAATATTTTACAAAATGAAATTTGGGATTTTTCTTCAATTTCGATTTTTGGCACTCTTGGTAGTTTAAGGGTTAAAAGGATTGAGAGAATGGATTGTCAGCAAGGATAATAACAACATAGCTGACATAGATAGCTGACCACCATGGAGAGAATGACCCTAATTGTGAAGGCTCTTGAACCATATTTAATGCATTAATGGCTACTGCTGATGCTCTGAGCCTGCCAGTTTAGCTGTGAGTTGTCTCTCAAGTTCTAGTTGTTTTTCATGAGCTTCTACTTTGTTGCGTTCCTCTTTCTCTTTTTGTGACTTGAGTTTCATTGCTCTCTTCTAAAATGTTAAATATTAAAGAAATAATTATTAAACAATTTTGTACAGGCTAGGAAGCTGAAACAAATAAAATAACATATTTGGGGCTGTACAGTTTAGTTGTTTCAGCAGCTTTCAATACTAATTAATAGAGGGATGTGAAAAGAGGTGTGCAAATCCACCAATCTGTTCCGAATCTGAATCTGATGCATTACAAAATGTTCTGACTTGAGTTCTTGCAGTTGCTGTGTAAAAGAATTGTTCATTTAACAAAGTCTTCTTGAGTTTTCTCACACACTGTGTCTGAATGTCAATCTTTAAACAACAGCACTGCTTATCAAAAACATGAAAAAAAGTCTAAAGAGGGTTAAGATCCAGGATCCCAACCTTATAAGAGGCAAAAACCAAAAACAGATCCAAAAAAAATGGAAAAACTGTAATTCACTACATTTATAGAATCTGTTAAAACTTTCCTCTGAATCCAAAAACCAGGCAAAATTAATTACAAAATCCACTGATCCATAGACCTATTCAACTTGTCCTAATAGTTGTTTTAATTTTTTAATAAATCCTTGTTTCATTTTGTGCCACAATTTAGTTTAACAGCACTAAGGCAAGGGACATAATGTCAATTCTAAATCAGAAGATAAGCTGTTCCACCACTTAGGTCTTGGCATTACAGCTGTATAGCCAGCAGGGAGATTTGTTAATTATAATTATATGGCTATTTCAAAAAATGTTGTCTGAAGAATATGCATTGGTACATTCCAAGACCACAAGGCAAAATGCTGGCTTCACACAGCGATGACCTTAGGGTCAATGACTTTTAAGCATACTTAAAAGTCTGCCATATTGTGACCAACAGGCCAGACAATACGGATTTAGGCAAGGTGAGCTGGACCTGCAATGCCTTGCGGTCTTGGAATGTACCAATGCACAATTCTTTATTCAATGTTTATTGAGATAGCTGTTCTCTCACCTGAAGTTTTCCAACTCTATCTTCAATAGAACTCATTTCTTGTTTTATTTTTGTGAGCTTTGAATGATATGTGCGAACATAGGAAAGCTGAAAAGAAACAACAGTTAAAATTAAAATTTATTTCATTTGTACAATAATACAACTAACAATCCAATCTCATCATACAACTCCTATCATTTCTTGCCAATGATTCACATAAACATAGTTAACACATTAGTTAAAATCATAAAATTATAAAAGGGAAATGTCAGAGCATAAAAAGTCAATTTCAAAAATCCCACTTTAGAAACAAGTTATTTTGTGGTACATTTTCTTTAACATCTGATTTTACCTGCAAGGTCATTAATTGAAGGGGCAATTGGAAAACTATGCTAAGTGGGATAGATTGGAAAAAGAAATGAAATTTGCACCTAATTAGCTGTTTTTGTCACACGGACTTGTTTTCATGTGGTAAATATTGCCCTGTATGTTTTTCGCTGGTTTTGTGCTTCTTTTTCTAGAAAAAAAAAAACAGTCCAAAAATGCTGTCGGCTAATAAAACTCGAACACTGCAGCACTTTGTCTTTGTGTACTTGATTCCTCTTGGGATTACTGTTTTCACTGCTTTTTAACCGTTCAAGTTGTTGGTTTCACTGCTTTTAATGTTCGTTTCACTTGAAAAATGCGCGAGTCGGTCAGGGTTAGGGTTAAGTTTTGGCTTAGGGTTAGTGTTTGGAAAAGCATGGAAAAAGCACAAGTTCAGATGGCCAAGTTTGGGTCTGTGATGCTAAATCCCGCTCAAGAAAAAAAACAACAATCCGAACCAAAGTTCATTCCCTCAACACCGCTTCATTTTATCGCCAATAGTCAGCCACTTAGTTTCACACTATCTCCTTTGCGGACCTCCTAGGAAGCGCTCCCGATTCTCCGCTGCTGGCTCATAGCCTTTGCTTGCCTTGCAAGGACTCACATCGAGCTGCCCAAAGCTGTATTTTAAGTGCCCGAACACGCATAGCGGGCCTCTCTGCCACTGTCACAGAGCATGTCGGGAAATTCTATGGCAAATCCGAAATGGAGTTCCCGCTCCAAAAATTATAGCAAAATATTATAAGTCTGGAAGCACTTTGGATATCGGGCATTTCGACCACGGCACGGGATGGCAAATGGGCCACAACTCACAATGTTGTCCCTTTTTGATCCGAAATGATTGCAGACTTTCCCGCCGGCTCGTACTTGTCCACCAACGTCCATTTTTCACCACGAGTGCTGAATGGCGCTTTGGACACAAGGTATGACAAGAAACACGACTCATTTCTTTGAGAGGTGCTAGAGACTTAAGGATTTCCGGACTTCATGATGTCCTTCCATCGCCGAGCGGGCCTTAAACATGGCTTAAACCAGCGCTCAACCACTGAGCTGTTCGCTGTTCAGCCATGTTGTTGCAAGTGGCAAACGCCATCGATACGCCCGCGTTAAATAACGTTATGTTCGTTCAGGTCATTGGTGCGGGACAGGAGTATTGCGGTCGCATATTCTCACGGCCAATCTGCTTTTTGCAATGGCGTCGTTAAACTTCTAGCTGCAGTTTTTAAAGGAACTACGGTCGGATTGTACAGTCAGAGCACTGGAGGGCCAGAACTCTGCTGTTTCAGGTGGTTTATTTTAGTTAGTTTTCCTTTTCCATGCGTTATTTCTCTAAAACGACGGAAAAACTAGCACAAAAATATTCTGAACGATGTCTTGCAGTTAACTTGTAGGTCACATGCCTTAAATGAGGCAAACCAGAGCGAGAAAAAAAAACAAGGCATAAAATTTGACATGGAATGGTTCGACTCCGACCCTTGTTTTGGAATTTTCCACTTAGCATAGTTTTTAATGTTTATATAATCATTATATTACTGTTAATGACTAACATAATGTAAGTTGAAACAACTCTTCTTAAAGTCAAACATTACACCATGACGTTTTCGTCAGTCACAAATTATGGTATTGATAAATTATTTTTTTCTTAGAACTGAAATTGTTTTTAGTTACTGGCCTTTTTTCCAACCCTGCATGTTAGGCCCAACACCATGTTTCTAACTGCCAGTCTTCAATTTGACAATTAAATACATCAACTACTGAGCTATTTAATAAATGAATCAATAACAAGGATTATAACATACTCAACAAAAATACAGTTTCTGATTGGTCAATGACGAATGCATAAATAGATTAAAGAGTGCAAATTAGGTTATAAAGTGCAATACCAAAGTTACGCAAAAGTGAAAGTTGAAAGTCACGCGCAGTGTACCGTGACGGCCTCACCAAAATTTTGTTGAGAATATTTTAAACAAGAAATCGTATGAACTAGTTGTGCATTTCATTATTTATGGGCACTAGTGATGTTTTGAAAGTTCTCAAATTGCACGAGCCGTTTTTGAGAACTTTCAAAACATCACTCGTGCCCATAAATCACGAAATGCACTCGTGTTAATACGATTTCCTATACTTATAAATAATGCTGGACATTCACATTACTCTTACCATGACTGCAAGGTTTCTTGCTGATTTGCAGTCAACATACTTGTCATTTTCTTGCTGCATAGTTTCAATCAAAATTCCTTGATTTTGTCTGAAAAAATGTGTAGCAATAATATAACATTACTGATTAATCTGTAAGATCAGTCAATTACTTTCATAAACTTTTATTACTAAAATATTCTTGGGAGAAGATAGCTTGTTCTGTGTTCAAAAGTTGACAAAGTTCTTTAACACTGTTATGTAGACATAATCTTTTTATCAGAACTTCACTAAACCAGATGATCACACTGGACATCTGGACTGGTCTTATGGATTTTAAAAATCTCATGTTTACCAGAAACCCATAAGTGGGTTGAAACATGTAACATGCATTCACAGCTTCAGAATATTCATTTTTTGCTTAGTACCATATTTGGAAACCCCTCGGTCCCTCGAGATGGGAAGCAAGTTGTTCTAGCGAATTGATTGGTTAATATTTTTATCTTGATTTTCCAAATATGGCTGTAACAGCTTCTTAGCAAATAGAATAATCGTAAGCTTGTTTTGAAGCGTACAAGAGACAGTTGCATGTTTCAAGCCACTTATGGGTTTCTGTGTTTACTTAATACAGAGAAGTAATTACAGCAGTTACCATTAACATGTGACCCATCACACTTCATTCCAGATAGTCAGAGTCAAGTTTGATGGGTGGATGTCACCCCCCTTAGCTAGGAATTTAATGAAAGTGATTGCTTGTGACACAAATTCTCAAATGCAATTATCAAATATGCAAATGTGTGAAGTTTGTCTGAAATAAAAATTAATAGGCCATTTCTGACTTGCTATTTATTGAATTCTGTAAATAAAAAAATATCAACTGGATATTGTTTTTGTTGAAAACGTTTGTTATGCAAATCAAAGTGCTTTTGGTCATGGCTGAGTTATTTTTTAGTTCTGTTGGCACAAAATCAAAGCTCTTTTGGTTACATCGGGCCATGTCTTTTCATCCACATGAGACAGTGCACTTTTGGTCACCACCATGTTGTGTAAACAAAATATATTTACATGTATGAATATTGAATGCTGTTGGCACAAAATATCAGGTACAGTGAACTTTGTCTAAGCTGGACACTCTTAGGACAAGCTCCAACTTAGAGCGCCTTAGAGTGGTGTCCGCCTTATAAATAGAGATTTTCGTTAGAGTCAGACAAGTGAAATGTGATCAGAACTAGCAAATCACGCCTTAGAGAGGTGACTGCCTTACAGGGGTATCTTCTTTGAAAAAGTATGGTATATTCTTTTCCTTACACATGTTCGTTGCAAGAATCAAAGCGCTTTTGGTCACAGCTGTGCCGTGTGAACAAAAGTTATTTATGCCTTCTGATGGCCACATTATTTTTATAAGTTCTTACAACAAAATAATGAGGACATTCTTTTTTTAACAACTCTCAATGCGCAAATCAAAGTGCTTTTGGTCATGGCCATGTTACTATTAAGTTCTGTCGGGAGAATTATCAAATTATGACATTTGTTTTGTTAATCACTTTCATAGCAGTATGTGTATTCACAACCGTGCTATGTAAACAAAATATATTTATGAGTTCTGTTGGCACGGGATATGAAGAATATTCTTTATTGGTAAACACTTTAATTTGTTATGTGAATCAGAGCCATGCTATTTCTATGAGCTCTGTCAGCATGAAATATCAAGGAAATTATTTTCATTGAGGATATATCTTATTTTTATCCCACACGTCACATTGCTTTTTGGTCACAGATTGGCACAGTAGAAGGAATGTCAAATGTTTTGATCATTCTGATTGATTCTTGGCCATGATTAATTGCTAGAGTAATCTCATGCAATGAGTGGAAAAGAAAATGTTGCATAAAACCTTTTCCTCCATGTTCTCTAAGTGCTTGACACAAAAGTACAGATACTCTTTTAGTTTATGGCAACATTGTGCAGTTTGGAAAATCAATTTCTATTATTATTGATATACAGTCTGTTTTCAAAAGATCAAAAGTGTCTATTGAAAATGTTTTGTATGAAGTTTGAATGCAAATAATTTGTGAAGCAGTGTCACACAATGCAAAAGCAAGGATTTCCCTGTCTGACCAAAACTTTAACCTGCAACATACTGAGTAGTTGGAAATTGGACGCATTCAATCTGATGTCACACCTACTCGCAGGTTATTCATAATTGGGCCTTTTCTCTTCACCGCAGTTTTTTATTTATTTTTCACTCATCATCTCTACAATTCTGCAAACCAAAAATTTCCACTTTGGCTTTAATGGTGAAATTGGAAATTTTTTCCCAAACATGGAAAACCGCCACAGAGAATATGCTATGACACTATAATAGAAAATGGTGATGCGAACTGCACTCCAGATTGTGATGTAAACAAAATAAGCAAATGACATGTAATGCAAGATCCCAGATAAATTATAGCAGGAAAAGTAGAAGTGCTGCATGCACTATGGAATAAGATTATCAGATTATCACACCTATAGTTACTTATCAACTATTCCCTTAAGGTGATTCCCTAGTTTTGCATTGCGCATCACTACTGCGCATAATAAATTGCGTCATTTGCGAGTGCACGAGCGCGTGCGCACTCCGAAGCAAGAGGGTTCCCTTGAAGGATTCAATTACAAGGAGGATTTCGCGCTGGTCGTGAACAATAGCTTGACAACGAGCACGGTGACCCCCAATTTTTAATGCAGAAATTTAAATGACACACGGTTGACTAACCATATATCGCGATTTAAAGAAAAGTTAAAAATTCTGTTTTGAAATATTTGTATTTGAATGCTGTAAAGAACACGTCTTCAGGTAGTGTTGGGTATGCGCGCACGCCGCGAATTCTTTAATTTCTATCATAATCTTAATTCCTGGTCAACTAAAATAGTTTATAATGTAAGATCAAAGTCAATTTTGTTGAACTGCTCTATTATTTTAATCCTAGCAATGATTTTTTTAAGAAATTATAGTCCCCTTTCTGATTACTAGGGTTCAATAATGGAACCTCGCGGGTCGTCTAGTTAATGTAATGGCCATCCATGTTGTGCAAAAACGAGCACGGTGACCTCTATTTTTTATTTCATTTTTGTGATGCTCATAACATAATTACGGTACCATCTGGACCAAGTTTTAGAATATCGTAAAAATTCCTTCTTTTTCAATGGAATCACCTTAAAACTCTTTTTTAAATAAATATATCTCGAGTTCTTTTAATGATTTTGCAAAACATCTTTCAATATTTTCTAGACTAATGTGTTATCTTTACAGAAATTTAAAATATATATATATAATTGTTCAAAATCGGAGCAAAAAAGGTTCACAGTATCCTAAAAGCCTCCCCAGCAACAAAGGAATGAATCTTACATAACTCTTTATCTTGACTTTCAGGGTTTATAGAGGGTCCCCTATACTTTTTACGTGAAGCATGAAAAGGGCTATTTCTTTTCCGATGAAACGTAATTGAGACTTTTATTTGTGATTCGTGATTTTTAATTTCAAGATCTTTTAACATGATTGTGAATTCAATTTTTTACTTTAATGCATTAGCGCTTTAACGCGTTTGGATTGTGAATTTAACGCATTAACGCGTTTGGATTGTGAATTCAATTTTTTACTTTAACGTGACCCGTGTTGATTCATAAATCATTTTGTTTTGCTTTTGTTCATTTCTGTGTATTTTAGTGTTTTGATAAATGTGCCTCTTTTTTTACATTAGGACAATAAGATTTCTTCGATTTTTATGTGAACGTGAAAGTAATTTTGTAAATATTATTTGTGACCCATGAAAATGTCCGATGCTTTTATGCGAATGAATTTTCGCAAAGGGGTATAGGGGACCCTCTTTATAGATAGGAGATTTATAACAAAATAATAATAATAAGTAAGCTTTAATGAAAACCATTAAGCCTTAAAGATTTGATAGAGTATAACCTAGTTTTCTCCATGGGAAGGGGAACAGGGACCTGGAATGTTGGGACAGAAACCGCAAGCCCATCTATGACTGTATGAGATGGCAAGAAGCAGTAACTACATTTATAATTTGACATAGCATTCTAGAGTGCAAATACGCACCAAAACAGGGTGCTCTATATAACAATATAAGCTTAAGCTTATATTCAACCTAAACACTGCTACTTGGAACCATGAAAGTGGTTTGTACGGCGGCCATGTTGGATATCATAATAATGAAATTCCCATCCTTTGTTAATAAAACTCCATTTTTATGGAAATAATTTCTATTGCTTTTTGACAACCAACATGGCTGCTGTGCAAAGAAACCTATGCCTATTTCTAAATTTTAATAACAACATTGTAGCTCACGTCAATTCGTCGAGTCGTCCTTGAAGATTCTCCATATTGGGAATAAAAGACACC
Source organism: Dendrophyllia cribrosa (assembly GCA_024195265.1). NCBI lineage: Eukaryota > Metazoa > Cnidaria > Anthozoa > Scleractinia > Dendrophylliidae > Dendrophyllia > Dendrophyllia cribrosa. The sequence goes on along the minus strand of JAJLRJ010000001.1, from coordinate 47,193,508 downwards.
ATGAAACCGTCAGTGAGAAGCTCTGTGATATCTTCACCTTCTCCATTCTTTCCACTCTCTGCATCTTTAACAGCCGTGTCAGTTTCAGTCATGTCGAAAATGAATTTATTGAAAATATCCCAGGTTAATTTTTCCCTATCCCCGTGACTGCATCTTTTCCAACTCCTCAGATGAATCGATAACAGTACGAGACGACCGAATAAGACGCGAGACAGTATCGACATGCATCGGCGAATACGAGAATTTCCTAAAAAGGAGTGTTTACTATAATCCGCTGACCATTTACTAAGGTGCGAAATTTCGAAATCGTGACTTTTCTTGAATATTTTGAAGAGGGACGGGAAACCGGCGCTCACGCGGTTAGTTATGAAAATATGATCATGCCGTTTCGCATTCTTTTATGGCACTGGAAAACTTCTGCTTTGTTAGATTTATAGCGTCATGTCCGAACATTCTCCCTTCGCGGAACGTGGCGATTTTAGGCCCCGTCAAGGTTCGTTTTTAACAAGGAAGAAAACTTGGAAAGATCTGCAAATCGCCGTGAAACAAACAAAGTCGGTACAACACAGCCTTGTGAACCGAGTACCCCATTCATTCACGTTTTGCGAGAACAAGCTTTATTTCCTTGCTGTTCCCTTTGGGAGTCGCGAAAACACAATCCATTATGTTGATCTACCATCTGAGCAACTCAACAAAGAAGAACAGAACGATTTCATGCCCCTCTCATGGAAACCTCTGTTAGACTCGTTTAGAATCAGCCGTTCATTTTCAGGATATTCAAGAGAGGAACAGTTGCTACGAGAAAGAAAACGTTTAGGGGCATTTGGCATTACCGCGTACGATTTCGACGAAACATGCAGACGGTTTATGTTTTCTGCCTCGAGTAGTTTATATACTTGCACAGATTGGCGAATTGATGACGAGGTAAGTCGATTTAATAGACCACCAACCATACAATTAAGCTTATTTCATAAATTTTTAAGTCTTACTGTTTTGTTAAATCGGGAAATTTTTTATCTTTGATCGGGTTAGCGCGATGGAAAAAAATAGTTACATTGTGTTAATTGTTTCATGTACACGGTTAATTAGTAAACAGGGTGAATTCATTCAGATTCATTTATGATCCCAATCTGTAATTTGATATGTGTAGGCAGAAGGTATAGGTTATACTTGAACTTGTCTTGTCATTTTGAAAGCTAAATTTTTTTGCTATAGTTAAGTTTATTTTTTGTGTGTTCATAACATGCATGCTTTTTTTAATTTAATTTTTCTTTTTGCTCTCTTTCTTATGCTTTTTTTCTTAGACCACTGGTTTTTAATTTCCATTACGTACCTTATTGGTACTAATTTTCGCGGGCACTTAATTTCGCGAAAAAAAGGTCGGCATATTTCGCGGGTCTTTATTTTCGCGATTTGGGTGCAAAATTATTTTCTTGGGGAATTAATTTTCGCGAAAATGAAAAAAAACCCATTTTATTTCGATAATTTTATTATTTTACACTTCTTATTGCTGAAAATCATCAACTCATAACAAAACCAAACTATAGAAACCGCATCGTGTACCATAGGCATAGTCAAAGACATTATCCTTATGCTTAACGTTCTTTGGAATTGTATAATACAAGGAATACTTGAAAAGTATAAACAGATTGTCGCTTCAAATTACAAAGAACCCGGGATAGATGGCCATTTCGATGACTGTACAAAAGAGGTGCTGAAAGGACTTGAATATGACGATAGCGATACAGATGAAGAGGTTCAAAGCAACACAAATAGTGAAATTTGACTGTTAAACTGTTGTTTATCATCTGTAGGCATGCCATAGAGCTTTTACACGTTATACACAATACGTAGACATGTCGGTTTCTTCATTAAATTGAGAAAACAAGAAATATAGGAGGGTATTAAATTTCGCGACATTAAAGTTCGCGGGAATTTTTTTTCGCGTCACTTTAAGTTCGCGATTTTTTTCAAATCGCGAAAATCGCAAAATTAAAGCGACGCGAAAATTAGTACCAATAAGGTACATTTAATATACTCTCCAATCCCCTAGGGAGGGGCTGTGGCTGACATACTGTAAGCAGGTTATTGAGGTTCAGCTGTTAACATAATTTGGGGGTGGGGGGGGGGGGGGCATGTGCAGGCAAGTCATACTGAGGCTTGCAAGGATGTAAGCTCAGGGGACATGCCAGAGATTTTACATTGCAGATATGATCTTCAAAAAATAAAGACCTGATTTTGTGAATATTGTCCAGGTCCAGTGAGGGGAATTTCATTCGCTAAACAATATTTTCGGCATTACAGAATTGGACATAAGCACTCGTCAATACCAGTATAGATCCTTTTGGGCAAGTTCAAATAATATATTGAATTTCTCTTGCCCAGTTTGACAAAAATAATTTTCACTTTGGGGAAAACATTTCTTATTTTGCCCATAACATGTTTACTTTCAACAAAAAATCAAATTGGTTTGACAACCCAAGAAGAATTTAAATAATTATCGTGCATTCTGAAAGTCACTCCCAGCTGGTAAGTGCTCTTAAAATTAAGTGTCCAACCCAGCATTAGCTCTTATAAATTCATCAATAATTCATGGAAATACAGAAGAAATGAAAATTTAATGAAGGTTTGTATTAATCCCAAAAGAGACAGCTATATTGTATTATTACTTAGATACAGAATACAAATAGGAAATTATGCAAATTTAAGCTTCATTGCTAATTTGTTCTTTTATAAGTAAAGGCCCGGCCAAACGAACGCAAGATTTCAACACAACATCTTGCAACGTTGTTGTGCACAATGTGTTAAGATGCGTTTGGCCACCCTAGTTTCAACATATTGCAACATGTTGGATAGTGTTGGATCAAAATTGACCATTTTTAAACTTGATCCAACATGTTGCAACAGGGTGGCCAAACGCGTGCAACAATGTTGCAAGATGTTGCATTGAAATGTTGCATTCGTTTGGCTGGGGCCTTTATAAGGTAAAAATAGAAATCTTTGCAGCAGAACTGTATGAATATTTACAATGGCTCACCTGCCGCTTATTTATTGCCGATTACTTATCTTATAACTATGAGCACCTGCAGGTACAAGCCATGATCTATGATTTCCCAGCTTGGTGGTTTTTGTGAGCTTGTGTGAGAAGGATCTGTTATTGATTATTTTTTATTTTATAGAAACAGAACTGGCAAGAAAAAATCTCCAAAAAGGATAAGAGCAGGGAAATATTAACTAAAAAGACAAAAATTAATAACAGCTTAAAACCTTGAAGTTTCACCAGAATGGCAGTCTTGATTTTTGGACCACCTGTTGCAAAATATATTTTGATGAACTATATTTATGAGGCCCTGTAAGGGGGGTACCAATGTCCACCATCTGAATTTCATAAGCAGCTATGTCGCAATTTTAGGACGTTCTTGCATCGCCTGTCAGAATTTCGCAAAGTGGCATCATTTAAAATGCCAAAGCCTTGTGTCTTTATTTTGACTATTATGATCATGTTTCAGCAAAGTATGACTTTATCATGTTTACACTAAGAGCAGATACAAATGCATGCTTTTGAGATCTAAGCAATTACAAAATTCGCCATCGATTTATTTTGCCATTGGTGTCGCTCTCAGTAATTCATCAGAGCAGTCTGTCGTTCATTGCTAGTTCGTGGCTCAATCTCGTGTCACTTGTCGGAATTTACCCATAACAGGGTCTCATTTATCCCCAAACTACTTGTTCTGTTTTGCTGTGTACAATCTCTTTAATATCCAATTTTGTTTGTGTATTTGGTGGTATTTTGTAATATACAATCATGTATATGCAACATGGCAACTAGGTACGGGTGAAATTTCCATATTTTAGCGAGACATATACTGTGCCTTTAATATATTGTCCGTTGTTTTTCTCAAGGATGACAACAGACAGCCAATAATCCCAGAGGAACTAAATTCACAGACCAGAGAAACAAAGATGGATGCTAAATTATGTCCTTGTGATCCCAACTTAGTGGCTTTTATTCATCGTAATGACATTTGGATCAATAATATTATCACGGAAGAAGAAAGAAGACTGACTTACACAAATCAAGGCTCACCAGGTCATATGGAAGAGCCTGTTTCTGCTGGTGTCGCATCATTTATTGTTCAAGAGGAATTTGATAGATACACTGGATACTGGTGGCAACCAAAATTCAGCACTGATGAGAGTACGTACTACAAATACCATCAACTCCTGCCTTGTGGACACCTTGCTATAAAGGACACCTTGTTTTTACGGACAGGAGTTTAAGTCCCAACAAATAAGAATAACTGAAAATATCTCCTGCTATTACAGACTCTCTCTTGCAGACACCAAATTGTGGTCCCCAGGGGTCTGCTGTAGTGGGAGTTGACAGTACTGGTAACTCAAGAATGCATGATTTCTACAGAACTGGCCAACAACATTCTTTTTGACCAATTGACTCCTACTGACTGTCTCTCTGCACCTACATTTTAAGAGTGGTAATGGCCTTTGGGACGAGGTTATGGATGTTCATCAAAAAGCCACAGGCTAATCAGTTGATTTACTGTATATTATTACATTTTATAATACTTTGTTAATGACTGGCTAAGTGCTTGTACGATTGATAGACTGATTGATTGATTGATAGTCCAATTGATTGATTGATCCATCAATCAATCAATTAAGCAAGTGATTGAGTGAGAGAATGAACACTCGTGACATTGTTCTCTCTTTTTTACTCACTAAACTGCATTTTATTTTAAATTTGAATATTATTTGTAATTATTACTTTATAGGTCTGACAAGAACTTATAGAATTTTGTTTGAAGAGGTAAGGAAGGTTACAAATTTCAGACTGGAGGTATAATTTGGCACCGTACATGTAAGTTCAACATGCAGGGCAACAAAGCTCATGACTGAAATCTCATGACCAAATAATTGACCAATAACTTTCTTTCAAACAGAGATCTCCTCACATTCAATTTTATTTTGGTCTGGGTCTGAACTAGGCTTGACTACCTTAGCTGCTGTTCGAGACCGGATGCGAGAAAGAGGCAGAAATCGAGCCTAGGTCTGAACTAACAAATATCTTGCACACTAGCTCCCACTCCTATTTATTTATTTTGCATAGGAAATATTTTGCTATTAATAGTAGTTTATTTCTGATGAGGTGATTGTTTCTTGTTCAGTGGTTTGCTTCCAATTTCAGTAACAATGTTTTTATTTTAATGGGACTTATGGTTATATTTGACAGGTAGACGAAAGCTCAGTAGAAGTTCTCCATATTGTCTCTGGTCCTGACAGTATGGCACGTAACAGTCATGTAGATAGCTATAGATATCCTAAAGCAGGTATACTAAATTGTCTTTATTTCCTAACAAGTTTATAGACTTATCCCCTTAAATTTAAATACGAAAACCTGACCACCCCGTTAATACAACCACCTTGTTATTACAATATTACCGGTACTATTTTTTACTCATGTGCAGAGTGGCACCAGTTAAGGTTGCCCTCCGTTTTTCTCGTGTCATGATTGTGCACTTCCGGTTCATAGCTTTGCCATATACAGTTCCAGTTTCTTGACCTCTGGTTACTCTCACTTCTGGTTCTAAAGAATATCGTTAGCAAAACAGCGTTACTGAAGTGTCATGACACCATCTCCTACAATCCTCGTTACATTTCTAATGTTCGTGTTAGGTATACATAACACACAGAAGAATCACTGGCATCCTTGTGGTACAGCCTTCATTTATAAAACATTCAATAGCAACGTGGTTTGCAGGAACTATGAGTGAATGAAAGGAGTAACTCTTCTCCATGTCCGACATCTTATCTTGTTTAAAATATACCATAAAACTTTCTTTCACATGCGCACGAGTATAGTCTATGTACTTGGAGCCTCTTGGTTGCCCAAAATTAAGCTGTGTTGTGTTCTATTAAATAATAGGAAACAACATAGCTTTATTTTGTACATAAAAACCATGTTAATCCAACCACCCCTTTATTGATCAATGACCATCTTTTGGAGTCCCAAACCAATGTTTTCTTATTGGTAAATTTACCCTGTTAATACCAGCAGCAGGTCTAGGGAAGGAGCCCAGGGCTCGTACAGTACATTGCTGAATTCGAGCAGGTTTCAAATGAGTGTTGCCAGACCAAAACCAAAGTAATCACTCTGGCCAATCACAACAGACACAGACAATCCAATGAACCAATCAGAGCTCAAAGCAAACACATGAAGCCAGTGCCAAGCACGGAGAAACGCATGCGAACAAGTCACGATTGGTTTTAGTTTTACTTCTGATTGGTAGAGAAAGTGGCACATTAGCATAGCAATGCAAAACCATGAAGCAATTTCCAAATGATTTTTGACACTTGATTAAAAACCTCTATCTTTCCAGAATTTGACATTTATAGTCGAGCCTCCAAGAGAAACTCTCCCCCCCCCCCCCCACCCCCCTAGCTGTACGTGTAAGTCTTGATCCTCCACTGAATATGACCACTAGACTTGCAAAATGAGATGTGACAAAGGCAAGAAAAATATTTAAATTGTTTAAGGGTTGTTATTCACATTGTTAAACGATTACAATCTTCCTTGCTAAATGGTATGATTCTAATACAGTGTTTTGCAGCAAGTTGCTTTAGAAAGGGCTCATATTAAAGGGCTCAATTTAATATTAATTAACCTATTTATTATCGTTTTTATTCTGCTTGTAATTCATTGTGTGTGGCAAAATAAAAAAAATAAAATAAAATATTATAATTTGACCCGACCCCTCTAATATGAACAATTTTTTTATGGCCCACTGATGGTCATGTTAACAAGGTACCACTGTACCTTAATGACTATGTCAATATTTTAAATCATTACATTTATATTGTTATTTATGGTCAAACAAATTTACCAGAATCTATGTACTAATGCTAGGTATTATTTTTGTAGGCTCTACTAATGCCAAGTCCAAACTTAAAATTGTACAGTTCAGTATAGACACAAGTGGAAAGGTACCTTCAACAGCCTGTTTCTTATATGCTTTCAAGTGAAAATTGTTTTTATAGTCAGCTGAGGATGAGATCGGGTGTTAGGAGATTAAGGTGCAGATGGCAGCCTGCAGCTATTGGTCATTCATGAGTATATCCCATCCCTGGGGAGGGAGGATACTCAACAAAGTTTTGTATGGTTGTATGGGGATGCTCCACCCCGAGGTCCAAACCCTTCCCCTTTTATATACCGTTTTTGACAGAAAATGTAAACCCTTTCATATACCTTCCATAGAAAATGGTACCCCTATTCATATTTGTACAGAAGACTGCATCTCTTTACTATACACAAATTAGCTGTGACATGTGTCTGTTTGAAAAGCCCTTTTTATATATTAACTAAATGGTAGTTTTCCCTATCCGTTTCTATACTTCAACTCGTGAAATCCCTACCCTTTTTTGAGCTATTTTGAAAAAAATAGCTCATTAGCAGGCGCAAAGGTTGGTTTGTGATGTTAGTATGTTTGTTAGTTTGTTTGTTTGTTTGTTTGTTTGTATGTATGTCTTGGGTTATGTCACACCAATCAGATTGCCTCTAGTATGTACACCGTGTACTATGTCAGCCAATCAAATTTTCGCTTCTAAAATGGTATTACTGAAGGTCAAACAAGGGCACTTGACATGAATTGAAAATCAGCCATCTTGAATCTCCGCGATTGTTGCCGCAAACACTAAAAGTGTAAAGTTTTGAAAATTTGTTGCTTGGGAACTGTTCTCTAATCCCGACTGGCTTGCTAACCTGGCAATATCAAGGACATTTATTCGGAAATACCGCCTGTAATGTGCCCTATGCATGAATGGTAGAATGGTCTGCGGGGGATGAGACGTCCAAAAAATGTGGACTGCGGTTACGTTCATAGGTGAGCTTATACTGAAGTATGAGTATAGTTTTATTGCAAAAACGGCAAGCCGATTTCAAATAATATGATGCGGAACATGAATTGTATGTTTCAAGCCTGGGTTTCAAGAGATTACTATTTAAAATTGGATTTTTTTTGTCAGACACGCTGTCTGCACGTGAAAATGTTGAACTTTGTCCTTATAGAAACTTGTCCGTGATGCATGGAGTTCAACAGAGAAAATGTAATGCAATTAATCTACAATTTACAGTATGTAAAACGTTTATCTTTCTTTGAATTAATGTGAGCTGATGTGTAGGTTATTAATTGTATGCCTCAAGCGATTACTATAAGCGAGAAGCGACTGTATTTTGTATGAGCAGTCACGTTGTGTGCACGTGCAAATATTGAACTTTGTCCTTATAGAAACTGGTACGTGATGAAATTCAACATGTTTTCGAGAAAACGTAATGTAATTAATTTATATGGTGCGTTAAAAAACGCATGTTTAAAAAATATTAGTTGCAATTTACTAGGAAACAAGCAAAATTCATTTTGGATGCGCTAAGTTTCTGCTGGTCGACATTACAGGAAAAGGTGTTTGGTTCCAAATGTTAACCTCAACAATGTTCGTGTAAGTAATTCAATTAGCTTGTGGTTTTGAGTCGAAAACAATTTAATCTAATTAGTTCTGTTTCTATTTGCACGACTTTTTTGTGGAGAATAAAAACAGTTGTTTAAATAATATTAGTTCCAATTTACTAGGAGACTACTTATATTCATTTTTCATGCGTTTAGTTTCTGTGAAAGACTTTTCTGGTTGACATTACAGAAACAGGTGGTTCAAAGAATTTTCGTGTCACTAATTTAATTAGCTTGTGGTTTGGAGTTGAAAACAATTTAATTTAATTAGTTTGCGTCTTCCAGGCCAAAGGAACCTTTTCCACGTGTCTTTTGTGAATAATAAAAGAAACCTTTAAAAAAAGACTAGATACAAATTTCCAGGCAATAATAAGCCTTCAATTTGGATGCATCAAATTTATGTGCAGGACTTTTCTGGTTGACATTTAATTTAATACACTCATTACTGAAACAAGTTGCTCATTTCACTGGGGCCGTAGTTTCGTCAAAAAATAACTCCGGAAATCCCGTGAAAAAAAGCTAGCCGAGAAACGAGAAACGGGACCCAGTTGGTTATCTCGGTATTTGTTTTGGTAGTGGGCGGGCTGGAGGATTTGAAAAGCGTATATCTGCAAGCGGTTATTTGTGCGAGTTAACTTCCGCTGTTTTGTTACTTTCACCATTTCATATCATTTAGGTAATTTTCAAAATAGCTCATGCACGCAATGCGTGCCTATGTTATATACCTCTCACAGCCTAAAAAAGGTACCCCTTTCAGGCAGAGCATCCCCATATAGCCTATTATTTTTATAGGGAGTACCCCCCTCCCCGGATCCCACCCTCCTAACCCGTGAATCAAAATGTTAGTTAACGGGCCAGACCACAACACATAGGACTAATTGCCCTTCCATTCTTGAACTTTGATGAAGGCACTTTGATGTCACCTACATAGTTTAGTTCAATTGAGAATACACCAAGGGCTTAATGCTAACAGCTAACAACTATCAAAATGTTACAGTTGGTGGTGTATTGTGGTCATGCCATCAGAAACCTTTAAAGTCAATAATTATTGCTATGTTATTAATAGTAAGTCTCTTTTTTTTTACCCATCACTTAAATTTCATTGGCACTGTTTAGATTTGTGATCATGTGACTGAGTACCAAATGAGAGTGCCGCTGTCAGAAGCATTTCCATTTATGGAATATCTTGTAAGATGTGGCTGGCTTCCAGATGGTGAAAGGTGAGGCACTTGATTTACCGAGCACTGCATAAAATGCAAATCAGTGATTAAATTTTTTTTATCCATTTCATGTACTTGGCCATTTGATTTCTCCAGTAACATGTATGAAACCTAATTGTAATGCGCAGGCGATCATATATCCATGCAGCCTGCGCAATATAAATACCTAAATTATTATTATTATTATTATATATCAATAACAAAATTCTTAATTGTGATTTGTTTTCTGTCACATGGGTGTCAAATTACAAACTTTTTTTGTAATTGGGTAGCCATAATTGGAACCTTCATTACACACACACATCAATAAGATGCATTTAATAAGGTGTCCCTCCTGGTTTCAAACTGATGGGAAATATCCCTGACATTTTGAGTATAAAGTAGTCGACATAGACTACAATGTATTTATAATCTCAAATTTGGTTATTGCTGCAATTAATTAGTCCAGTGGTTAGCGCATCGGACATTCAACCTGAAGGTCAGTGGTTTGAGCCTGGTCTCAGTCGTCGTGTTGTTTCCTTAGACAAACTTTGCTTCATGTTGTCTCTTGCCACCCAGGTGTATAAATGGGTACTGGCAACATAACGTTGTGGGGTAACCTTTGCGATGGACTAGCATCCCATCCAGGGTTAAGCTCCGGCAGTTGTGACCATTAGGCTTGTGAAGGAAATAATTTTTAGATTAAGACAACTCAACTCACTTATGCATACAGGCAGAAGTTATCAAATTCTAGTTTTTTCCTTTATCGACTTTCAGTGTGTATGCCGAGGTACTAGATAGAAATCAGCAACATCTTGCCTTGGTTCAAATCCCAGTGGCATTCTTTGTTCCTGTGAATCTTCCAGCCAATCAGCTTTTAACAATCACAGAAGGCAGTCCAATGATTGAGGTCTTGGCTGAAGAGTCTAATGATATATGGATAAATGTAAGTGAATCAAGTCAAACCGCTGTAATGTGGATGCATTGTACATGTAGGAGTGTGCATAATTATAACAGACTGAGGTAGAGTTAAATAATATGGATTTTGTCACTTCGGGACCAAGTGAACTGTCTGTAATACAGAATTCGTTATAGAACAATTAGCTTTCGCAAATAGACAATCTCCTAGTTTTTCTAATTTTTTTCATTTCAGCTTTGGCAGACAAACCATTGATACAGCGATAAAGAGTACCTTTAAATTAGCAAACCTTGTAAATCTGTACATTATACCTTACAAGGGGAGATGCAAATTTATAGACAGTGAATGTGGAGATGTTTAGATCAGGCAGTACCCAATTCTTGCATACCTAAGCAAGATATCACACTCTACATGTAATTATTTTAAGGTGTCTTTCTGGCCCAATATTGATCATTGGTTTTTCTGTCTGAGCTGAAGTTGCATAATAGAAAAACTGCGAGGTGCTCTATCACTGAGAGGTCAAACTCTTTGAGAGTGCACAAAACTCATTGAGGTATAGTATGTATTAAGAGTTTGTGGTCTGACAAAAGCAAGAGTTTGATCTTCTGCCACAAGAAAACACAAGGTCAGAGGTGCAGGCCAATTCAGACTGTTCGACCTGCACTGTAGATAATTGTGATCGTCATCAAATTTCTCCTTGTAATATCAATGCTAAATCAATCAGAGAGGTCATGAGAGCAAATGGGAACCAAAAAGGAGAATTTGTACTTTGATATTGCGGGTCTAATTAAGGGTACGGGATTTATTAGAGATAATACCATCTCTTTACTGCTAGGTAGCAGACATTACCCACTTTTTGCGAACAAGTGATTCAAGGCTGCAGTTTATCTGGTCTAGTGAAATTTCTGGATTTCGTCATCTTTACCTGGCAACTGCTAACAGTAACCACACCCTCACCCGAGCCAGAGCTGGAAGCTTTATCGCAGAGTGCTGTATTCATTACCCTCTTGTGACGCAGCAGCAGTTAACAGATGGAGACTGGGAGGTTGACAGTAAAGAGGTCAGTAGCTAGAAATCAAGGTTTTTCTCATTGTTGACATGTTGTTTTCATCATTAGGATTGTATAATTTTATAATTAATTTTGTTATCATAGTGTGTAAAATGGCTGCATTCCCAGGCGTCAAGTATATGTAATTGTTAAATACATATATCAGAAGCATCCTATGCATACATTATTAGGGTTTGCCGTGCACTCCTCCCTCCCACGGGGAGGTTAAAGATTGCATGACAAGCCGAAAGAGCTACTGAACACCAGTGAATAAAAGTCACTCCAATTTGGAATGCGACTTGTCTGGGAGAACATCTGGTAAAAGTTACATAAAGTGTCATGTATAAAGGGCACTGTACTTGCGTCTGTTAAATTCATTTCTCTCTCTTGCCCATGGTTTCTAATTATGGTTTTTATAATGTCATTGTGAATCAAAGCATGTTGTTTGTTGATGATCAATAATTTGCAATGAAGTCCAGTTAAGCAACAAATGCAATTGACATTAACTACTTTTCTAAGTAAATTTGAACTTATTTTAATTCAAGGTGCGACAAAAGTCCCACAGGTAAATAAGGACCCAGTCTGCACATTTTTTTTTTTTTTTTTTTTTTTTTTTTTTTTTTTTTTAATAATAACATTTATTCAATCAACAAACAACAAAACTTACAACACTACAATACTTACACTACTTACATTATGATAATTACAATACAAAGGACTACGATACTTATTCTACTTACAATACGATATTTACAATACAATAGACTACGGTACTTACTCTACTTACAATACGATATTTGTAATACAATAGGCTAATGCGCTTACACTAATTACTATAAAAGAACAGTAACAGGGCGTTTATCCAAACAATAGCAAACAAACAAAAACAAAAGATAAGCGACAAGTATCTTTAAACATTTATTTTGGCTCTTAAAAAAAGAAAGATGAAACTTTAAGAAAAAAGAAACTGTCAGCGTAGCACACCTTGGGGTTCGTAAGATTTGTTGTTTTATTCTAAAAGGAGCTTGAAAAGTGGCCGAGGAAAGGTTTCCATTTTTCAGATGACGTATTATGTGTTTTTGTTTCAATTTGGTAAGCTTTTTCTAGAAGGCGCACGAAGACTGAAAGGGTGGGAAGCTCCTCCTTGATTTTACTAACCCAGATGTAATATCGACTCATCAGACAGCAGAAGTTAATTTGCAGTTTTGTGTGTGAGGAGTCTGGCCTCAGCCCTAAGGCGGTACTCATGTCTAGATGTTTTCCTTTCTGTACTAATGAAAGCGACTCTAACCATTTTGTAAGGTCTTCCCAGAAGAGCGAGACCAAATTGCAAGACCAGAACATATGGGTCAAAGTTTCCGTTTCCACTTCGCAAAACGAGCAACGGTCGTTATCTTTGATTTTAATCTTATACAAAAAGGAGTTTGTAGGTAAACGTCTGTGGAGAAATTTAAATTGGAAAACGATTAGTTTAGTGCTTTTTGTGCACCTTCTCGTTATTTGAAAAGCTTTTTCCCAGTTAATTTCTCCTTCTTCTAGTTCACAGTCTCTACCCCATTTTTCCTGAGAAACCCATGGATTTTCACTCTTGCTTGCGATGAGCTTTCTATATGACAAGTTGCTAGGTTTTTTCGATTGTAAAAAGCTTGTACTGAAAGGCTTAAAGCTTATTTGTTCAGGGCAGTTGATGTTTGCCTTGAAATTTTTCCAAAGGGTCTTCAGCGATGAAATAATACCGTTAAAAAAGAGCGGGCGAGCGTTGACTGTGTATTTGTTTTGAAGCTCTTCATTAGAAAGGAAGGTGGTCGAGTCTTTCATAAGATTTCCAATGGTCAAGATTCCTTTTGCAGACCATTCTTTAGGAACGACAGGTCTGCGATCTATTCTAATCAATGAGTTGTTCCAGAGACGCTGCGATTGATAATGTTGGAAAGAAGTTATGTTGTCGTTAAAGTTTACTTCTGCCCAAATCTGCAAAATTTCGTTAATAAATAGGTCAGAAGTTTGGAAATAACGGCTGGTGTCTGCTTTGTTAAGGTTACCGAGGAAAACAGCTTCTCTACCATATCTGCTTAATTCCAAATCAAAAAAAAGTTTCCACTTGCCCAAATTTGTTTTATCTAGATATTTTTTTATCCAGACGGTTTTAAGAGACTTGTTGAAGGAGAAAAGATCAATCATTTTTAGTCCGCCGTCGTTATATTCATTAATCATGACATTTCTTTTAATTTTATCGGGTTTTCCGTCCCATAGGAATTTATAGAAAGTTTCATTCAATTCTTTAATAGTCTGGTGGTTTGTTTGAAGAGGAGAAAGGACATGTACTAGTTGGGAAGCGATTAGACTTTTCAAGATCGTGATTTTCCCAAGTAAGCTTAGCCGTCGATACTGCCAGTTTTTGAGTATATTACTAACTTTCTCGATTTTTTCTTTAAAGTTCAGGTTCACAGTGAGTTCAGGGTCGGTTGAGAGCCAAACACCTAGCGTTTTGATCTTGAAAAGTTGCCACCTAAAGCCTTTCTCTAAGCACAGTACTTCTGGACTTTTTGCTTTTGAGCCTATCCATAATGCTTCGGTTTTTTTGTTGTTGAGTCTAAGTCCGGAAATCTTGCCGAATTTTCCTATTACGTCAAGTGAGGATTCTAATGATTTTTTTGAGCCGTCGAGAATAAGAGTCGTGTCATCTGCATACTGGCTTAGCTTAATTTCCTTTTGGCTGACTGAGATGCCTTTAATATTTGGATCGCTTCTGATTGCGCTGGCTAAGATTTCCACGCAAAGGACAAATAGGTATGGGGAGAGAGGGCAGCCTTGCCTCACACCTCTTTCAATTTTGAAAAATTCACTAGTCCATCCGTTGTTTATTACGCAGCTTTCTATGTCGCAATAGAGTATTTGAATCCATTTTTGGATAGATGGTCCAAAACCATAATATTCCAAGGTTTTTTCAATGAACGGCCACTCAAGTGTGTCAAAGGCCTTTTCGAAGTCTAAAAGCAATATCAAGCCAGGGATGTTTTGATTCATGGTCAGTCTGCACATGCCAAGAAGACTATTTCGAGCCACCTAAAAGCCACCTTAAAAGATATTGTCGTCTCCTGGTGACCAGTTCTAAATTTTTGGTCACCAATACTCAATTTTTAGTCATACTGGTGACCAGTTGGTCGCAACTGAGTACCCTGAATAAATTATTTTTTTTTTTACTTTTTGGCTACATGCAGCTCCTCCGAGCTCTGGGCTAGTAAGCTTGGGCAAACTGATTTTTTCATTTTTATCTCACCCTGTTAATCTTGGGGTGCATGTTATTTGCATGTATTTACCAAGAGTCTTTTAATTTCCTCACTCACTCATTTGTTTGCATCAAGTTACAAGACTGTGTGTTAGCTGTACACACCAGTTTCGATTCCTTAAATATTTATTTAAAACTAGCCTTACTGACACATAATGATATGATTTGTTCTAGATCTCGGTTGATGAAAATCGCCGACTTATTTACTTCCTGGGCACCAAAGACACACCTCTAGAGCAGCATCTGTAAGTTAAATAAAAGCATTTATTTTATTTTTTCAATTTGTCACGCAATTCTCTTACTAGTTAAAAGCTATAGAAAATGGGTCCAAAGATTGCATCATGCTTGAGAATTGTAACTAGAATAAACCAAACAAATAAACATGCATTAACTTTGGGCATGTATGTGTCGCAGACCAATTTTTTTAAGCATCATGCTCAGTGCCATCTATATTGTTAATGAATCTTGTTTTTTGTTTTCATGTACTAGGTATGTAGTGTCTTATGCTGAGTCTAACTATGGAGAACCTCAGAGGCTAACACAGGCTGGCTACTCACATGCAGTCACTCTAAATGAGGTACACTATGTAATTTATATAATATTACATGTATTAACATGTACTTTGACAGCTATTCTGAGAATGTGAAAATAGTTGTCATTATTAAAGAGAACAAAATCTTTGCAGGTATATGTGAAGGACAATATTTATTACAATGAATCCAAAGGTTAAAATCAGACTTGTCAAACAGCTGAACAACAAGATTTGAAAAACTTGAGACTGACAACAAATGGTTTTTGAAACAATTATCTTTTTTAACCAGTTAATAATCTTCCTGGGGAATAAAGCCCTTCTCCAAAGTTATAAGCTTATGCCTGATGAGCTCAAATTTATTTACTTCATGCCGCTTCTGAATTTTTGATGAAAGTAAACCTATGCTACATAAAAAATAAATAGTAATTCATTTTCTGCAGTAGCTGTCCTAATGTTATCTGACTTATTAGAATCTTTTCTTTTCCAGAGTTTTACAAAATTTGTGACTGTGTATTCATCCATACAACAAACTCAAGCAGTGATGGTGTATCAAATAAACCATGATGAAGTGGAGATGAACAATGTTCCTCTTATTACAGTTGAACCTATTGCTGAATTGTTAAGAGCTAATGGTAAGAAAAATGACAATTGACATGACATTCTACAATCATTGCCAAAATATTATTATAGATTTAGCATTGTATGTGCTTTGACCTTTCAATGGTAAACTGCATTACTGTATGGTTGGTATTTTATTTCCGTGTATCAAAACACTGATAATGATCATGATGTGGCTTTGTTTTGACAGTCATTCCAGATTATCATCCACCAGAGCTATTTTCATACAACAGTAAGCATGGTGAGTTTCACTTCTTTAATGTAATGGGAGGTGCGGTGGTCTAGTGGTGGTCTAGTGGTTAGCCCGTCGGACTTTCAACCTGAAGGTCGGTGATTCGAGTCTGGTCTCAGCCATCATGTTGTTTCCTTAGGCAAGAAACTTTGCTTCACATTGTCTTTCTCCACCCAGGTGTATAAATGGGTACCGGCGACATAATGCTGGGGATAACCTTGCAATGGACTAGTATCCCATCCAGGGGGGGAGTAGTAATACTCTTAGTCGCTTCATGCTACAGAAACCGGGATAAGCTACAGCAGTTGTGTGCCATTGCTTGTGAAAACTTACCTTAATGTAAGGAGCAAACAAACTTGTAGTGGGATACAGGATGACAACTCCATGACAGAAAAAAACAGTATGTCATCAAGGCTGTTGCCTAACAGGAACCCAGGAACCCGGAGGACCGAGGAACGGATCTGGGTTTCTAATATTTGGCTGGGGAACTTAACATTTCACAGCCTGGACTCCTAACATCTGAGCTTTTCTTAGGCAACAGCCTTGTATGTGCTCTCTTTTGTGGGAAGTTTAGGTATTTACAATGTAAATTGTACAATGCAAATGCAATGCATTAGCGATAAGGTGCATTGAAGGTGTACTCCGTCTTGTTAAGTTCAAACTTGAATAGTTCATTAATGATTACATTTTGCAGGTCATCAAGTGTATGGGATGATGTTCAAACCACCTAATATTGAACCTGGGGTTAAGTATCCCACCGTTCTGTTCTTATATGGCGGACCACATGTTCAGGTGAGTAAGCGATTGTGATTATCAGGTAGTACAAGTTCCACTATTGGTTAAAACACATTTGGAAATGTAAACCGGTTCATGCATGTAAATTCCACCAACTGAAGTAATTTTAACTCTTGAACTTAAGAAAGGTCCATCACTCTCTAAAATTAATATTATTTTTATTCAAATTTAACCATGTGTTATATACCTTAAACTGCAGACCCGTATTTCTTTGAAAAAGCTTCTGAAGGATGTAGGAGGTGTCAAGTGTTAATTTTTATCCACACTTTTATTGCATCTACTCTTTCATGAATAAATGTGCTCTTCCTACCAACAGCTGGTGACCAATGCACACAAGGGTTACCGCTTTCTTCGTCTGCACACCATAGCTAAACTGGGTTATGTTGTGGTCGTCATGGACTGCAGAGGTTCAGCACACAGAGGCCTTCAGTTTGAAGGTCATCTTAAGAATCGTCTGGTAAGTATCACTGGAAACAATGAGATTATCACCAATGTTTTCCGCCTTTGTGGGTGACCATGCTATAAGCAATCATGATTGTTTCACATACCTGTTTTCCTGCCTTTGACCATGGTGACACCTTGATGTACCGAAGTTGATAAAATTAAGAATGGCTGCGACATTCAGATGTAATCTTTTTTGTGCAGGCTCAGCCTCACCGGGGTGTAATTATTCAAGTCTCCTTTGTTAGAATGGCACAATGGAATTCAGAGTACATGTAGGAACGCTAGGACGTAGCATTGTGTGTTGGTATACAAATGTGCACCGTATGCAAATTGCCAAGAAGTTGAAGCATAGCACGTGCAGTTTGTGCTGAAAACAAAAGAAATTGGAAAAATCAGGCTTACATCAAGCACCACCCAAACCTGCACTTTAAAGAATATTATGGTATTTTCCATAGTTTCTGGAGTAGGAAATTGTGCAGATAGTGATGATTCTGTTGTTAGGGATGATGATGGGGATGGCTCTGTTGAAGAAGGCTTCTTGCATGGGATAACGGTTGAGCTGATGATAATTATGTTAAAGTTAATGATGATGATGAAAAAGAATGTTTCTGTTAACAGTGAAAGTGATGATGGCGAGAAGATGATTTCTTTGTTGACAATGTTGGCGGTGGAGCCGGTAATGGTTTTGTTAAGTAGATGGTACTGGAATAGATGCGTGGTGATAGTAAAGCTGACGATCAATGGCTGTGCAAATGGTCATGGTGAAGATGATGACAGCTTTGTTGAAGATAATGGTAGTGGTACAATGGTTTTGATTAAAATGTTGACAGTGGAAATGATATATTTTTTAAGGTGACGATTGTTTAGATAATTGTGCTTTAGATGATAATGACTTTGTCAGAGATGAACCATTGATGGTGGAGATTTTGAGGTTGATGGTTCGTATATATTTAAAATGGTGATGGTTTAGGTGTTGATGGTTCCGCTGAAGATGTAAGATGTGCAGATGATGATGGACACCGAGATGGCTTTGTTGAAGATGGTAATGGTTCTTTGAAGATGACAATGGTGACTGACCATGTGTAGATAGTGATGTTGAGGATGGCTATGACAGTTGTGTAGTTGGTGGTGGTTCCCCGTTGCGTTGAAGATGATGACTGTGGAGATAGATGGCGATGGCTTCATTCAGGATCACAGTGATAATGATGGAGATGGTAATGGGTTTGTTGAAGATGATGGTTGCGTAAATGACATGGTAGAGCTGGCAAAATTCTTTTGAGGATGATATTAAAAGCTGTAATGTTATGGTAGAAATTATTCTGATTCTATTGCAGAAACTAAAGCGCTTTTTCTTACGATGGTGGTGGTGGTAATGGTAATGTGCAAGATTATTGCTGTGTAGATGGCCGGTGATGGTCAAGATAATGATGATTTGGTTGAAGATGCTGATGGTGACGACGATGACTTTGTTTAAGACTGCGTTGTTAGTGATGATATAACTCTGTTGAAAGTGATAATGGTGTTGATATGTATATTGCAAATGGGGATGGCGGTGGATCTGTAGAAGATGATCGCCCCAGTTGGCAAGGTTCGGGTTCTATTGCTGGTCTAAATGATGATGACTGTAATCACATGTTCCATGACCGCTATTTGTAGTTATTTTAATTGTGTCATTAAAATAAGCGTTTTTTTTTCAGGGCCAAGTTGAGATTGAAGAGCAAGTCGAAGGATTGGAATATGTTGCCAAGGCCACCGACTTTGTTGACTTGTCTAGAATCGCTATCCATGGCTGGTCCTACGGTATGACAATTTCTTGTATACCACTTCAGTTCGTATTTAGCCTGTGTATAAATTACTGCATTAGATTAAAAGGATGTTCAAGTTTTATCCATTCTTTCTTGTCCAGGGGGTTACTTGTCCTTACTGGGTTTAGTGCAACGTCCTGACGTATTCAAGGTAAGAATAACTCTTAATTCATCATTCTCTTTGCAGACTTGTAAGTCTATAAGCGACCTATGAGAACTGGTCGTTTTCGAGAAGTGTTAATTAAAGAGCTTTGTTTGACTGAAAAAAAAAATAATAGTGGAAGAGACGTAAATGGGGAGTTACCAGCTCATGCCCACCTTATGATCAATGTTTTTAAGGACAATTAAAGGTGTTTTTGAAATCAAATTTTCTTTTACAGGTTGCCATTGTTGGTGCACCAGTGACAACGTGGGAGGCGTACGACACTGGCTATACAGAGCGGTACATGAGCACACCTGCGGAAAATCCTCTGGGATACAAAATGAGCTCTGTGTTAAATTATGCGAGCAGATTCCCAGATGAGTAAGTTTGGTCTTTCTGCAAAAACAAGAGTGACACTTATTTATAATATATTCTTTTGTAACAGTTATGACGACGAAATTACCGTGAGTACCCGACTAACTTTTTTAAAAGTTTCCACGATAGCACCAACTAATTCTTATCATCATTTTCGTAACTGCAGATACGTGTGAAGCAATAAAGTGAATAAAATCTTCGTGTTTTGTAACAAACTTTACACTCCTGTGATAAACACGAAGCGACAAGATTACACACCATCGTGCTCAATTTTTCGAGGAGGCGTGCACGTCAATTGAAATCGCGCTCTCTGATTGGCTAGCTTGTGAAAACGTTTGTTGGGTGCTCATGGAAAGGCACGTCCCACTGTAAAGGGACAGTTTCTCGGTTGTTTCATACAAAAGTGCAGCTTTAAAAAACTGGTCCTTTGCGTTTTTAGCCAACAAATGTCTATCAAAACTATTTAGTCAGACAAAGAAACACTTTCAAATTGCAAATTGGGAACGGTCAATGTCATGTTAAGGCCCGGCCAAACGAACGCAACATTTCAACGCAACATCTTGCAACATTGTTGCACGCGTTTGGCCACCCTGTGGCCACCCTGTTGCAACATGTTGGATGGTGTTGGATCAAGTTTGAAAATGGTCAAATTTGATCCAACACCATCCAACACGTTGCGCGCAACAATGTTGCAAGATGTTGCGTTGAAATGTTGCCTTCGTTTGGCCGGGCCTTTACGCAAGTTAATAATTTATGCTACAGGCCAATGATAAATGCGCTTTAGCACTCGTAACTGCTATCCGTTTTAATCGTCCTTGAAATTAAGCCATTTGTAGCGTTTACTGCAGAATTGTGCCTTATTTGTACAAATTATTATTTTAGAATCTTTAATGACTTCAGTCAAGCAATGGACAGATTTGTGCAAGCATGCGCATATCGTGATACAGCAGTTCCTTTTACAGTTGAATATTAGGTGTTTGCGTCACATGTGATGCCCATGTGCGTCCATGTTCAGAATATGTTGCTCATAATAATGTGTTGTTTTAGTAGCTGTGGCAGACAAGCTTACGACAAGTGACCCAAACGCATAAAAGCGCATTCACAGTACAGTGATAGAGGGCCAAAGAGATTCTCTTCCTGCCTGGCCAGCTACCGTTATTTGAAATGTTCCCCGTTATGCATTCTCCTGACGTTACTATTCTTATATTTGATATGAATTATCATTTTTCATCTCCAGGGAAAATAGACTTCTTCTTGTCCATGGTTTAATTGATGAGAATGTGCACTTCTACCACTCAAGTTTACTGATCGGTGAGCTGATCAAGGCCTGTAAGCCATATCAGCTTCTGGTGAGTGTGTAACGTATAAATGTTAACTTAGACAGTCGACTCCATCGTCTGATGATGAGCAGCAGTTAGCGGTCGAAACGTCGCTATCCTTATCAATAGAGACCACATCGCGAGAGAAACGATAAAAAGCTACATCGAACGATGATGAAGAAAAAAACATGTTTTCATGATGTAGGTAATTTTTGTACTGCATTAGCGCTTGGTTGACAGGGTAGGGGTAAATAAACCTAATTGACTAGAACATTCTTGACGTTCAATATCCCAATAGCTGGCTTATTTTGTTTACGCGCCATATTAAATTCGGGAGAGAAGAGAAAGCTTGGTCTACGCAGACTGTTAACGTATCAGCTGACCATGACAAATGTGTGCAGAGATTTTTCGAACTTCTTTTCAATAGTCGATTAGTGTTAGAAAACAAAGAGCGCAGTGAGTAAATAAAAATCATCAAGGCATTTAATGTAATTTGCTCATTTCATTCAGATACCACGCAGCTCTTAACAACCTATAATTTTATGGTGTTGAGATTATTGACTAAAAATATCGTTCTTCTAAGTAGCATCACGAGTTGCAACACAAGTGCACCATGACCTAAACTAGCAGTAATCACAGATTATGGAGACGCGTTCGAAGGAATTTCCGGCGGAAATGAGCCCCTGAAAAAAAACAATAGGGGAGGCCATTTGGAAGACCGTCTACCAAAAAATCTCAAATTTTACTGCATGTAAACCACAGGACAACCAACACGAATTAGGATTGCGTTCTTCGAACGCGAAAATAGAAACGTTTCTCCTGACTCTGACTTGTGTTCAGTTCGTCAGAACGTTTATTACTTAGTCAACAAACTACTGGGACTGGTTCAGTTTACTATTTGCATTAAATCTTTCTTTTGTTTTCACAATTGACACTGTATGTGGTTGAACTCTTTGCAGATCTACCCAAATGAGAGGCACGGAATTCGCCAGTCAGTTTCATCCGAGCACTATGAGACTATGCTGCTCTCCTTTTTACAAAAGAATCTTTAAAAGAGAGTTATAACACCGTAAATTATCTTTAAACAATCATAGGAAATTATCTTATTGCTAACGTGAATAGTTTTGTGTAACGATGAAATGTTCAGGCCTGGTTTATTGTGGTAATGTTGTGTCAGCTGAGGCACTATATGCTTTACTTTCTAGCACAGCATCTGTGAGTTTGAAAGAAAGTATAACAACCTTATAATCTTGTAAATCCCTTTTACTGCAAAGAGCTGCCAAATCAAGGTTATAGAATTAATAAAAAATTTAACATTGTAACATACTGATAAACAAAAGTACTGCACAATAGCTTTGATTTAAATGGTCACACTTTAGGATTTCAACCATAGACACATGCATGTAAGTTAGAACCACCTTGTACAGCATCATAAACAGTACCACGGTAAAGTACTGCACAATAGCTTTAATTTGAATTGTCACACTGTTGGATTTCAACCATAGACTCAAAACTTAGAACCACCTTGTTCAGCATAACAAACGGTACCACACTAAAGTACTGTTCAATAGCTTTCATTTGAATGGTCACACTGCTGGATTTCAAATACAGACTAAAAGTTAGAACCACCTTGTACAGAATAATAAACAGTACCACGGGAAAGTACTGCTCAGTGGCTTTCATTTGAATAGTCACATGCACTTAACGATATCATCATCCACAGTTTTAAAGGGTTAGAACCACCTTGCACAGCCTTGACTCGGGTAGTGAAGGGTTCAAGGGGTTTTAGGCGGTTTTACGATATGGCATTTATTTTCAATTTAGCGAAGCCCCGGGGAGCGAAACCTCAAAATAAATTGATTTACGCTGACCAATAAAACATTGGTGAATTCTCAATTTTGTTGCAAAAGTTGCTGAAAAATTTTAAGATTATTTAATCTATTTTGCAGGCAAAGGATGGCATTGAAATAGCCAATCAAAAAGGGGGAAGAGAAGTTATTTATTTACCCACCCCTCAATTTGCAGATTTTGTGCTAACAATTCCGTTGAAGTTTCAAAAATGCTTAGTGTAACTCTTCCCTTGGTTATTCTGTATCTTGGCTGACTTTTGTATGCTATCAGATTCTAGAAAGAGTGAAAACTTGTCTCCTTACGCTGACATCGGAACAGGGCTCGAATCTAACTTTGCTTTAACCATTCAGAATACGGTGTACTGTGTACAGTGCAAAAATCCTTCCTGGCAAGATTTACACAATTTATCTCCATAAATTTTGTTCGTTTTTAGAACAAGACTTTGTTCCCAGGGTCATTAATAGAAAGAAGCCCTAGACATGGGGTTGACATTTTATTCTTAATTAAGTTCGCTAAAAATATTTTATTTACCGGCGGTTAGTGGTAATTCCGTTGAATTCGAGCCCAGTTGCAGTCCATGTCTTAGAATGGAACGTTTTTAAAACTCTTATCCGTGTAAAATTGTAGGTAGAACTTAGTTTTAATCTATTCTCTTATATTAAGGTATTGGAGTTAGGTTATTGTTGTACAGTGAAGACCGGTAATTAAAATTTTATTTTGCCAAGCAATCTAGTCGTTTAGTTTTGCTGTTTAAACCTTAAATATACAAGGGCATTTTTCTGGTTTAGTTTAAAATTTCGACTTTTGTTGCCCAAAGAGCCTTTCCCGGGGCTATGCCTGGCCAGCTATGTATGCTTGTCCAACACAAGGCTATGTCTGTCCAGCCTAAGACTATACCGTAGCTCTCCAGCTCGGGGCTATGATTGGTCGGCTTAGGGTTATGTCTGTCAGCCTGGACCTATGCCTGCCAGCCCGAGGCTATGGTCAGCTTGAGGCTGTGCCCGCACAGTCTGAGGCTATGCCTGTCATGGCAGAGGCAAACCCTATCCAGCCTGAGACTATGTCTGGTCAGCTTAAGACGATGTCAGGCTGAAGCTCAGCTGTGTCTGAGAAGTCTGAGGCTTTCCTTATCCAGTCGGAGGCAAAACCTATCCAGTCTGAGGCTATGCCTGTCCAGCTTGAGGCAATGCCAAGCTGATGTTGTGTCGACTAGCTTCAGGCAAACCCTATCCAGTGTGAAGCTATGCCTGTCCAGCCTGAGGCAATTCCTGGTCAGCTTAAGGCAATGCCAAGCTGATGCTGTGTCGACAAGCTTCAGGCAAAACCTATCCAGTCTGAGGCTATGCCTGTCCAGCCTGAGGCAATGCCAAGCTGATGCTGTGTCGACTAGCTTCAGGCAAAACCTATCCAGCCTGAGGCAATGCCTGGTTAGACTGAGACTATGCCTATCCAGTCTGAGGTTATGTCTGTCCACCTGAGGCTATACCTAAGGCAGAGGCTATGCCTGTCTATTCTGAGACTATGTCTGTCCACCTGAGGCAATGCCTGGTAAGGCAGCAACCTCGTTCCCAGGGTCTCTCTTCTTCCCGCCCCCTGGAGCGAGAGAGAGAGAGACCCTGGCTCAGGCTGGTCACGTGTCTCCCAGAATCTGGGAGATTCCAATTAAAGGACACGGGGGAGGGGCGGCAAAGTGTGAAATTTGTCTGCTCTAGTTGGGCATTGCGAAACAAATGCAAAAGCGTTCGGCGGCTCGCGAAAAATGTGAAGCGGCGGTCATCCTCAGACTTCGAAAACATATCTACATGGTCTGGTTCTGAAAGTGTAAGTTGCTTTAGGATCAGAGGAATTGTCACGGCGCTTGAAGATTTACCGCAGTAAAGCTAATTTTGAACTTGCTGCAGAATGCAATCCAATTTTATTACTTGACGCCGCAAAGCTCGCGCTCTTGATTTATGGCATTGTTCCGGACTGGGATGAATTATCGCTACATAATGCTTAACAGGCGATCTTTAAGCTTCATTCGAAAGGCACATTAAAGTGCTGCCGTCTGTTCTCTGGCGATGGCAAAGCAAGAAAGAAGCGGCGCCACGGACCAAATGTTTGCACGCTGATCAACAGTACACTTTTATAACAGGAAACGATCGAGAGAAGGCAATGAAAGCTTTTATTCTTCGTGTGGGAGGCATGTTTTTGTTTAGTTACTATGTTCACCAGTTCCAGTCGTTTGGATGTCTATACATTGTTCATTTATATACTTGTGAATTTTTTAGCAACAATTTTATCCTTGCGTATTGTTTGTTCGCTTTCGTTTGAATCGTTTGACTGAACCTTCGTTATTTCAATTTTAGGATTTTGTTCATATTACTGATATTATGTTCAATTCGAAAATTATAAGTTGTCAGGATCTTTTGTACCTCTATTTATTGAGTTACAAACGGCAGGCATAACATAAACAGCAAAATTGAAGCACTTTTCACGGCCAAAGAGATTTCTAACATTCCTATTCGGTTTACGATAAGCCTGGGATGTTTTATCTGTTTTATTCCGGGTCTTGCTATAATCACAGAGAATTTTTTACGTCTTTTATATATATCTTGCAACACAGATTCCTATTTTCAACAAGAGGTTATGGAACATCAGATGGAACATGGAACATAATTTATTTCACAGCGACAGCTGAAACAACAACCGTCGCGCACAGCACGAGCCTTGCCACTGTACAGAAAACAAGGCAACATTACAAATACTGTCTACCCCTCCATAGGATTATAATTGTCCACGAGACACGTGACCAGCCTGAGCCAGGGTCTCTCTCTCTCTCGCTCCAGGGGGAGGGAGGAAGAGAGACCCTGGGAACGAGGTTGGTAAGGCGGAGGCTATGTATGTCCACCTGAGGCTATGCCTGGTAAGACGGAGGCTATGCCTGTCCAATCTGAGGTTAGTCTGGCCAGCCCGAGAAAAAAGAAAAGCAAATGGAGCCAATTGTTAACAATTACATACCCAGGCTATGCGTGGAGCACGACTGCTTTTATTAATAGAATCGTTTACATAAGTTTTATCATCAGTTCAAGGCAACTGTTACACGAATTACGTGAACTATACAAAATGCCTTAAATCACTACTTTGAGATGGAGCTTCATAAAAATTTTCTCGTTGAAAATGATCACGTTTCCCAATATGGTTAAGTGCCATGTGCTTTTTACCCATGCAAGAGAAAATCTCTTGACCCATGTTACGACATATTGACTTTAACATTTAGACAGTAGACCAGAGTCAGGAGCAGCAGTCTTCACCAAAGCTTGAACTTCTCTGAAGTTGGGGTGCTTTGCATCACCCATGAGCATAAACAGGGTGCACTCACTGGTTGTTACAAAGCCACCAATTTGACGGATGCGCTGAAACAAAGGATGTTTTGATAAGAAAACGTTACCCCTTTCACCCCTAGAGACAAACCTGCGTCAAATTATGTACTTTCAGAATTAGTAGGCCTTAGGAGCCGCAACTTTCAAGTAGCAAATACTTTAGGACTGCTAAAAAAACGCGAAAAATGTACTCCGAGAAACTTATTGAACAAGGTAAAACCATAAAACCCTGTTTATTGGCTGTGGGCCTACATGTATATAACTTCGTAAGGTGTTTGGGTGGGGGTTGAGGGTTATATCTGGGACGGCTTATAAGCGGTATGAAAAATCGTTTCGGAATGAACTGATAGAAACAAAGGGAAGTCAAGTGTACTCGTAGCATAATCAAGATACTTAAAGACAAATACTCTGCATGATGCTTCTAGTAACTGTTGTTCAGTTAGAGTGGAGTAAAAGGTTGAACAGATTCTTAAATACCCAACTGTTACGTGGATCTGATGAGATTGTAAGAAGTTGAAGTTGTACGATGTTCTGTTAGAACGGCCATACGTGAAGTATTGGAAATAAAAAAAGTAGAGAGGGGGCATATCACAGGGCTTTTTTTTCAGGAGCTGACAGATGGGCCCTTAAACGCGGGGGCTTACAAGCTGGGGGGGGGGGGGGGAGAGGTTATCACAGAGATACTCCCTTAGAATTTTAAGCCATATATATTTTATCTTCCAAAATGTTTCTATGATCAGTAAGTCCGTTACTTTCTGATGGTTGGTACTTTCGAGAGAGTCGTTTCTTCCGGGAATTGCCAGCAAGGTCTCACAATAAAGTTTACTTTCGGGGGGCCGTTGCTTTCGAGATTCTACGGCTCTTCACGAAATGGTTTCTGACAATTTCTTGATCAACAGCTTTATACCTTCGGCGATTTCAAAGTAGTGAAAAACACCTTTGAAAAAAAAATGATTTTGACAACCATGGTTGTCTTTTCGAGTCAAATTGCATGTAGTGGCAACCCACGTCGTTCGTGCAACAAGGCACAAGTAAGTGAACTGCATTACGCGTGGCAGGTTGTTTCAAGGAACACGGCCCTGCGTCGAATTACCTCGAGTGCAAACATTCTTTCAACCATAGTGCGAGATGAGACACCATCGGCTAACACATGAACATTAAAGTTCCTTTCCAGAAGGTCCATGGTAGTTTGTAGCACACATACTTGAGTCTGGAAAATAAAGAAACGCATCGAAGCGCAAGTGTAAGTGGTACCACAGGCTAACCATCCTCTGCTTATGAGGTGGACTGTGCTTCTAATGAGCTGCGTCGGTTATAAATTCCGCCTTTCTAAATACAATATTTAGGGATTTTTAAGTAACAATGCGTGTAAGAAGTAGGCAATGCTCTATTGTTCCGCGCATTTCGCTTTCCCCACATAAGATCTTTTAGGTTTTTCTTACTGAGAATGCATCAACCTATGGACAACATGTTTTTTAAATAAAATGTACTGGAACTTTATTTTAAAGTGATGTTTCTTTTATGCTACAAGATTTCATCCAATCGTGAAACTCCAAAACAATGGCTAAGAAAGGCTTCTAATTTTACGTTTCCCACATAGAATTTTGGTTGCATTAAAACTCAGAATAGTTTTCACTAAAAGGGAATCAATAAGTAAACTAGAGAGAAATAAAATGCACTACCTGGTTGAGTTATGGTAGATTTTCACGTTTTAGCCAATGAGGTAGACGGTTTCAACAATACCACAATTAACACCTTTCTGCATTCCCTGCCGTTAGGTTGCCTACTTCTTACTAGGAACATTACTTAAACAGATTAAAATGAAAAAAAAAACGCTAAATGAATACGATACGATGTTGAACTTTGTTGTTTAGTGTTTGTTTTGTTGATTTCAGTATCAGTTTATTAAGTGTCAATAGAGGTTTTGCACGGCAGCCATGTTGCATGGCAGGAACAATAGATTCTTTTCCATGGGAAAGAATGTTTTTTCTTATGCAAAACATTTTCATTGTTCCTGCCATGCAACATGGCTGCCGTGCCAAACCTCTACAGGAGACCCTAATCCGACACTAGGGTGGTCAGGGGTAGACCTGCTTATTTTTAATTAGTTATTTACACACAATTTTGAAATTAATTTAATAAAGTGTTCAGGTGTTGGTGCCTGTATCAGCCTGGAATTCCACACTGGGATGGTTCTTACAAAAAAGAGTTCTTATAGGCATCAATTGAAGTTAGTGTTTGTCTGTAATTCAGGTGGTGCTGCTTCTACTTGATCTAAAGAAGGATTGGACCTCCTTAAATTCACGAATTTAAAGCTTGCAAGACTGAGTGAATAAAAGAGAAAGTTTTGAGCGTCATATTGTTTTCTGTTTGTTCCATTGGGTGAACTTCACAACCACTTAGCACTTACAGATTAAACGCCGAGGACATGTCACGTGATTTAAGTCATTGAGTGTAGGATGAAATGCGGAAGTAATACCATTCAAATAAAAGCTACTTCAGCAAGACCTTCTTTTCCTTGGTTGATTTTACTTGTCACCTTAATTAACTTTTCCAAATAAGATTCTTATTTCAAATGTCAGGCTGAAACAGATTCTCATAAATTTCCAATTTTCAATTTCCATTCCTTTAACTCCTACAAGTGTCCAAAATAAACATCTAGAAAAATTCCAAATTTCATTTTTTTAAATACTGTAAAACATTAATGTTCCCATGCAAAAGTACTGCTGAAGAGGTTTCACTTGAATGGTCACACCATAGGATTTCATCCACAGACTCAAAAGTTAGAACAAATGGTACCATGCAAAAGTACTGCTGAAGAGGTTTTATTTGAATGGTCACACCATAGGATTTCGTCCACAGATTCAAAAGTTAGAACTACATTACAGTACATGTCTCCATAATTGATTCTGGAAGTGAAAAGGGTTAATGCACAAGGTTATCTTACATGTACTATGTAGGTTTTTTTTTGTATATTGTAACATAAAAATTTAGGATTTTTTCAAGTTTTGAACTTCTATGCACTGTTAGAGGTGAAGGGGTTTTACTAAGTACCTCAATTCCCATCAGCACGATGTTCTCAATTTTGAGTTGCTTGAGCTGTTCTTCCACTTCAGGAATGACCATGGAAAACTTTGTTTTGGAAAACACCCGCTCCTTGAATGGGCTGGTATCAATTTCTGCCACTGTGTTGCCAAGCCCTTTGGGATACTTAAAGACAGATAAAAAAAGAAGTAAGCACTAACCCAATTGGCCACTTCAAAAAATACCATAATACTCTTTAAAGTGCAGGTTTGGGTAGTGCTTGATGTAAGCCTGATTTTTGCAATTCCTTTTGTTTTCAGCACGAACTGCACCTGCTGAGGCTGAGCCCGCACATAAAAGATTATTATGGTATTTTTCGAAGTGGCCTATGAACAATCTACTCACTCACTCACTCGTGACTCTTTATTTTCTGTAAAACAAAAGGTCACAGCAATAGCCCTTATATGCATATTTACATCAGACTACCTAATTTCACCTCCAAGCCTCACTTTCGAAGTGTAAACCTGTGACAATCTCTCAATGTATTCTCAGGGGAGAAAAGCTGAAAAAAAAATATAGCCACTCAAAAGGAATCTAGAGTTGTTAAAGGTTTGCAATGAGTTTCGTACAAACAAGGCTTGGTGGTGAATTTTGAGCTGGTGAGTGACATAACATGTATATAAAGACCTGTTTTTCTTCTCTTCAACCTGTCCTTGGCAACATGCAGTTTCTTTTGTCAGGTAAGATTTGCATCACCAATCTCAGACATCACTGTGCATCACAAGGTCACTCAATTTCATGTTTCCAGAGGATACGAGCTCTACTTGTAGACACTGTGCACTAATTACCACTATAACTAGCCAAGGGTTAATTGATACCTGTTCAGTTGCAATTACTGGTATTTTTAAGATGTTGGCCGCTGCTGCCTGGAAGGAAAAATTAAACAAGTCAAACGACGACTAAAATGTAATTAATAACACAAGACCTTGGGTGATAAAAGAACTCCTTTTTTGGCAATAAGTTCGTGTTCCAGTACACCAAATTGAAAATCAATAACAATGTTGTCCCCTAAACCACCACCAATCCTAACCACCCGTCATGGAACATCACTACACATCATCGCACGTTGCTAGACCTAATCAACTTCCCTAGAAATCATCTAATGGAACTAGACATCATCCAACATCACTAGGCATCATACAGGATACTGGAACACGAACTTATTCCCCCTTTTTTGGCCCCCTTTCGTTATAAAAGGCATCAGAAAGGATAAACCAATCAGAATCTGTCTACTGCACATTAGGGGGTATTAGAAGAGAATGGTCCGTCACTCAGAAAAGAATATCAAAATTTAAACACAATGGCTGTTGCACTTGCCATGTGTTTGGTTTTCAAGACTATAGTCAGTTTCACATTATCAAAAAGATTCAAAATGAAAAGAAAAAGTTCTAAAGAATACTCAATTGCCGCTATGGCGAAAAAAGGACAGCTTCAAACAATGAAGTCTTATTTATTTATTTATAATCAATAATAAGACAGTTGTCCATTCAGCTGGAGCTGGTTTAAGGTACTTGCCCAGGGTATATTTGTCGTCTCTAAATACCTCCCGAAAATGTCTCAGTAAGTATCCTGGTGTCTTATTTCAAAATCCAAAATTTCAGGTCAATATCTTAAATCGTTCAGAAGATATGGACATTCAAAATTTGGCCTTTTGACCACTTTTGAGCATTCTGATTGGTTGAATTAGGTCACATGACCCTTTGGCGGGACATTCAAAATATAGTTTTTCAAGTGTTTCTGTACCAGAACTGAGTTGTGCTAGCAAATTCAAACGAAAAGCAACTGATTTTGAGGATTGAAAACACTCTTTTAATATAATTTTGATCTGTCAAGTCAACAGTTGAGGGAGTTTGACAGCTGTCAATCATAGGGAATTACCAAATAAGGAAATCACAAAAATGTGTTTTTCTCATTCAGATTTTAACATTTTTCGATTCCGTTTTCAGCAATGCGTTTCAACAGCCAATTGGCACAATCGTGTGGTAGGGTTTCTAGGGGAGGGCAAACGTTGCCATATTCTGAGTAAGCAAAGTTTACTCTTATGCATATCTCAATAACTTGATATTTTTTAACATTTCCTTGAAACCCTACTACAGAAAAATCCCTTTTATTTACCTGTTTGCATTTATGTTTTCATATTTCAGTTCCTTTGGATAGTTCAAGCAAAAAATAGAAATCCCTGTCCAACACACAAGTTAATAATTAATCCAGTACTCCCTCAGGGGGGCCGATACACAAAAAACAAGTGCATTTTCTAAATTTTTATTTGTTTATGATTCATTCTGTATATTAACATAATCAGTTTGATCCATTTGGTAGGAAAGATTAAAGGAAAAAAATGACCCAAATTTGCCTGGGCGGGTACCTTAAGTGGAGCCCTGCTTCAAGGATATTCATTTGTTTAAATCAATGCAGTTCTGCGCAAAAGGACGTGATACCATTTTTGGGAATGGCTAAAATTGAAGAATTGGTCAGGAATCAAAGGGTTAAAGCATTCCAAATTTTGATGGACTACAACCATAGCCAGTGCAATTCTACTTTTTAAATGCAGTGCAACAATCTTTGGTGTAACCTACATAAAATAAACCTTGGTTGATTAGGAAAATCCTCCACAACCTTCCCACTCAACACCCAACACTCCATACACCCTCTCCCACCCAAAAACCTGCAAACCTGGGTTATAGAGTGTTTTCACTTACATCGTATCAAAATTCAGAAGTATTAAACAACAGTTTTCAATTCCAAAGTGTTTATGGAATTGTAGAGAAACTACACATCTGGGCCAAATTTTTAAGGGCAAGAGCATTTCGTTCAAGAGTTATAGGCGAACGAGTGTTAGACATTTTTAGTAAGAAATGCAATGGAGCGGCCATCTTGGTGCCCCTTGGCACCAACATGGCAACCAGCAATTCAAAGCCTTGATTGCATCACAAATCTCATCACAAAAGGTGCCATTAAATCGGCTTATAAGCATCTATAATGCAAAAATAACTTTCACCTGGTTCAATTTTTTTTCACAGCTTATCGGAAAAAGCATGAAAAATTGTGTGACACATTTAAAACCTTTATAAATCGGAAGCAAAACACCGTTAAAACCTGAAACTTTTTGTGGAAGATTATAACACTGGTATCCACATACCATGTTAGAAACAGCTTTGTAGGATGTATACTATAGATTTTTAAATTTTCATGGGTCAGTGCAAAATGTGGACCCCCCTTCTGGACCCCCATCCTGGAAATGCACAGATGACTGTAATTGAAATCTACCTGCAATGGCTAATCTTATCTGAAGTTAGGATGAAAAATGGTAAATATTAAAGTGAAGTACATGTAAAGCAAATAAAAATAGCCAATATTTCGGCTAACCAAATTAGCCTCCCTCGTGGCCAGGGCATGATCCCGAAGGAAAGTAGCAAATCGCATTTTCCTCCAGTATAGCCCATGTCCTAAGGAAGGCTAATTTGATTGGCTGAAATATTGGCCATTAATTAAATCAGCCCATTTGCTGTAGTGTCAGCTTTACATTCTGTTTCATTTGTTTTTCACACTTCCAGTGACGTCTGATCTGGCTTCAGCAATTTTGTTGTGTAGTCATACATTCTGCCATCCCTGACCAAGTGTACTAGTCCAGTCAATCTACGAAAATTTTAGGCTCCAGATCAAACTAATTGCAACAGAATTTATTTCATTGCTAAATGAAGGTTTGAGGTGACCTAAGTAACATACTAAAAATCCCAAAAAATCCCTTCGGTGGGACATCCCGAAATTTAGCGATAAAGATGTCAAGCTTTTACCACAGGGTACCCACGTTGAGTGGTATTAAACGCACTGTAAAAATCCGTTTGTTTTCACAATTATTTCGTTCAATATGTAAAAACTAACACAATTCACGGTATAGGTAATCGGAACAACGTTATTAACTATAAAAAAGATAATAAATGCATACAAAATAGAAATATTTAAAACCACAAGGTACCCGCGACGGAAATATTCGCTTTCGCGAATATTTTTCGAATTATGCATCTATTTTTGGGAGTGTTTGTCATAATTATACATTTTTTATTGAAATTAATTTAACTCGAAGTCCTATAAGTTAGCAACTCGCCAGTGATTGTGTTTTCAGGTCAGTTTCATGTCTAGACGGCAGACACACGTGTGCACTACTACAGGAATGCACAGGCGTCATAGATAAACGAAAGCACGGGAAATCCTAGAAACAAGACTTCATCTTTGTTCTTGCTCTTCTCTTGTGTTTTAAACTACTAGAATATCTGTGCTCTCAACCATTGGTTGAACGAGGGGTTGACAGTAATGTCTTTCATTAAGCTGAACTTGACCCTCGTCGATTTTATTATCTCTGCTTGTTATGACTGTTGTGGTTCCCTTGTCAGCTTTTTTGAGTATCGTGTTTCTGTCACGCGACAGTTCCTAAGTGCTCTATGCTCACTGGGTGTGAGGTTATATTTTGGTTTGTTTAGTTTGATCTCTGCGAGCTCAAATTTAACATCCTGTAAAAAGGTTTCTAAAGCCACTGAAGGTTGGACTGGTGGTTCCCAGTCAGATTTGACGTGGAATGGATGAGGCTCGCTTTCTTCCCCGTAGTATATGTACTGGAGGCGCATTC